>JAJGOT010000339.1:327500-482500 GCA_022457155.1 Cladopsammia gracilis
TCACCACGCTAAAGCGATTTTGAGCAGTGTTTGGAGACCACACAAGTGACCTTTAAAAACCGGAAATGACGTCAAATTTTACATTTTGGCGCCGTTTGCCTAAAATAAAATTCTGATCGGACTCAAAGATATAGCGATAGATTCAGTGCCCAAGGACCTTTAATCGTGCCAATTTTGAGGATTTTGAAAAAAAATTATTTTCCATGTGATAGGTGACCCTTAGGGAAAATCCCTCTTAAGTCAAAAAAATGAAAGCAACGGTAACTCAAACTTAACTCAACTCAAACTCAACTCAACTCGTAACTCGGTCATTAGTATCTCTCAAGTTCTATGATTCATTTAAACAAAAGAAAAAAAATGACGAGAAGGCAATCTTTGTAAACGCTTTAAAGTGAGGTGAAATTGATATACAGCAGTTCCACAGGCTCGATAGTCATTTCAATCGATTATTTCCTACTTTCATTAGTTTTGCTCTTCTGTATTTCCCACCGGTAACCTCATGTCCTCTCAGAGGCCTATTTTTAATTGGTCGAGAGACCAAAATAAGTTGCTTTCCATTTACAGTGAAACTACCTCAACCGGAGCCACCCGAAGACTTTCAGCCAATCAGAGACCGATCCTTAAACAAAGAATTGGGCATGCGGACCTCATGGGAAACTGTACGACCGTTTGTTCAATTTTCACCCGTTAATGTTGACAATGTTCCCTTCCCGAAAACAGAAGTCAAAATTATGTCTGTTCAGCTCAGAATCAATCAGGCTGGTGGACTTTTCGAAAACGGGAGAAATTTGCCTCACTTTATTCGCGAAAGGGTCTTGGATCTGCATCACAATGGGGCATCTCAGCGCCAGATTGCTCAAGAACTTGGAACCAGCTGTCATTTTGTTCAAAATGTCTTACGCGACTACGATTTGACCAACTCGTGTTTTCAAGCTCCAAAAGGTCACAGAGGGCACACCGTTCTCACGCCAAATGCAGTTGCATGCATTGAAATTGAAAAACTTTGTAAACCAAAAACAAAAAAAGATCCTTTCGTCGACAACGAAGTGTTTTACGGAAAAATTAGAACCCTCAACATTTGGTTTAGAGAAAGTCATTCGGGAAATGAAATCGTCACGCAACATTGAGCGGCTTTCTAGAGATTGACGCTATTTTTTATCTTCGATTGCTAATATATATAGATAGCCCAAGCCTAACAGCGTCGCACTTTGAACAAGCTTAACTAAGGTGAAACTTAACTAAGGTGAAAGGTTGGAAGCACAAGAATTAAGATTGACGAAGGGGCTACTTTCAATTTTAGCAATTCTCAAAAACAGTATTACGCGACCGTCTGCACAGTACATTTTTATAGACCGTACAAAAGTTCACAAAAACAACTTTTCTCTGTCTAGAATAAATAGTACCACTAGTTTCCGAATAAAATACAGTTTATGTTTGTCAAAAATTGCCCGAGAAACTGATTTGAAAATCAAAAATTGCAAAAATACACAAACATATTTGCATAAGGCGATGCGAGTGAAGATAGAACTGTACTATAAAATCAAGTCTTGTTTTGTTTACATAAAATCGCTTTTCAATCTATCTAATGAATGAACAAACACATAAAAATGGACAACACAATCTTCTTTCGAAAAAATTTATTCAAATCTCCATTAGTTTACGTTTAAAAGCAAAACGCATACCATGTAATTATAGCTCATCGAGTTCAAGCTTTCTTCGATGAAATTCAAGAGATAGGCACGTTTTAAAATCAATTCGCCAAACACAGGAAAATATTAGAGATTCCAATGTTGGTAAAAGAATGGAATTTTATTGGAAGATTGTTGGAGAGTCATTGGTATCCTAACATGGTATACCAATGTTGGTAAAGTGTTATATATACCAATGTTGGGAAACCTAAAAAGGAAACCAATATTGGAAAACTATAAACCAACATTGGTAACACTATTTTCATATACCAACAATGGAAAACTATAAACCAACATTGGTAACACTATTTTTGTATACCAACAATGGAAAACTATAAACCAACATTGGTAACACTATTTTTGTATACCGACAATGGAAAACTATAAACCAACATTGGTAACACTATTTTTGTATACCGACAATGGAAAACTATAAACCAACATTGGTAACACTATTTTTGTATACCGACAATGGAAAGCTATAAACCAACATTGGTAACACTATTTTTGTATACCGACAATGGAAAGCTATAAACCAACATTGGTAACACTATTTTTGTATACCGACAACGGAAAACTACAAACCAACATTGGTAATATATTTTTTTGTATACCAACAATGGAAACACTTATTCCGGATGCCAATAATAAAATGTATGGAGGCCAGTAGTCTTGGTATCACAATGAAACCCTTTGTTTATTTTACAACGTTTATTTGTACAGTACAACTTAAACTTTAACAGTACTAACTTGAACAACTGAATACATGAGCCTTTGATATGTATATCAGCACCTGATTTCTTATATATAACCTGTGAATAAGACGGCTTTCGTAAAAGACCCTATGATAATATTTACAGAGCTATGAGTTCACTGACTGTCCATGAGTTATGAACATAACAACAAATCAAGGAGATGTGGATTCTGAAGACACAGAATGTGTCTCCTCCTTCATCTCCATCAAAAGCACTTTGTGGAGGTGTAGAGCATCCACCGATTTCAACACTTTTGATGACTACTATGTTTTCACGTTTGAGTCTAATAAAGTTAACCTGCCCTTAACTTTCTGCAGGTTTCACCTTCACATATCCATTTGTAATCAAAGCTGTTGACAGCGGTACACACATCTCATACTTTCCCAGTGATCTGTGTTTTACTTGCAACGTTTTAGCCAGGGGATATAAATGCTTCTTAAGGATGATGCTTTGCATTGATAAAACATCGAAGTAGCACATTATAATGAGCACTGCGCTTTGTACAGATAGGTCCTTCAGATCTTCACTTCTTTCATATGACTCTTGTTCTTCTACAGGACCAAGATCAAGTTCTGAAAGAAAGAGAAAATAATTCTAAGTCCAAAACATCCGTAATACAATAAAACATTTCAGTCATTTGAACTGTTGATAATGAACACGAGAAGGAACACCAGTACATACAGTGTAGAAAAATTATGTCATGAGAGAACCAGTGAATGTAATGTCATACATGTAACTACACATACCTTGTTCAGTGCTTGTACTTTCATCCCCACTAGTACTGTCTATTGGCATCACAACTTTCTTTGCCCTTTTGGCAGGCCTTTTTTCAGCCGGTTGTAAAAAAGAAATATAAAGTATTAGCAAGATTTAAAGACACAGATTTAGAGACTTTCATTGCAAACTGGGACTAACATAGCAGCAACTGTGTTCTCTGACCACATTACCCTCTTCTCCCATTTGTTCAGAACTCTTACCCAGTAAAATAATTATTGTGAAAAAAATCTGTTCTCCTAAATCTGAGAACATTTCACGCTCCTGCTAAAACCTTAATAAAAACCTTGCAAATTAAAAGCAGAAAAAGAATGATTTGTTCATGAAAAGAACAATGTACATGGATGACTGCACAAAATTTCTTGTTCTTTAACCCATTACTAGTGACTTACCTCATAGTCATAACCATCACTCAACCGACGATTTTTCTCATGTGTCCACTGCAAGATGTGATTTCTTATGCACTCTGTGAGGAAACATGACAACAACTTAGCCATGCACGCATATCGTTACGGGGATTCCTATTTATCAATAACAGAACAATTACAAAATAATTGTGTTTTTTCAGTATTAATTACTAATATTTTATAACCCATGTAAACATAATCAAAAGTCCTCATCAAGCTTTTAGCTACAGTGTAGAAGGGTGTCCAGGCATCATCTGGACACCCAGTTTTAGAAGAAATTCAAGGAAAATGCACCTTATGTGAACTTTTAAATGTTATGGTGTTTCCAGGATGCCCACTTTTCAATTTCAGGCTAAAAAGCTCATTCGGTCTTTACATGAGCTGATAAGGAAGGAGTAAAATCCCATGGTAAGCTGAAGAAAGTTGTAAAGAAAGCTGAGAAATGGCAGAATAATAGTAGGCCTTAAGACATAATCAGCAATCAGTATATATAACAACTCTACAACAAATAAATTGATAACTATACACAGTAAATAACAACTGGTAGGTAATGGCTTTCCCCAGTTCCCCTTGTTTTATCCACACCCTAAAAACCTGTGATGAACACATACCCCTTCCAAAGCCAATTTTTGGTATTTGGCATGTTTGTTCCAGTCTTGTCTTGACACCAGCTCTTCCAGTTTTAAAGCTTCTGTCTGGTTGTTTTTAAAGTGTACTTTTTTATTTCCAGGCCATACTTTTGCTGCCTCTCGAACAATGAATGTCCTACAATTAAAAAAAGTTGTTGGATTTAGAAAACAGAACCATGGTAAAGCTATCATCATGCCAATTTGAATAAAAGTTGAACATTTTTAGGTTCAAAGTTGCAAGCAAAGTTAATATGAAATTTTACACAAGAATAGACATTATTAGTTTACTTCAAATGAATAGATCACCACTGATCATTGAAATACTTTAAATTATGTTTACTTTTCCAGGTATGCTGTTTTAGATTTGGCATCCTATAGTTTCTTGTCCTCAGCTGTTACTTTTTTCTTTGGTAGTGTGACACTTTCTGATTTGTGAACCACATCTGAATGCTTGTCCTGCTTTGGAGTGTTAAATAATTCATTTATCTTTGCCATGAGTGTGATACGACGCCCCATAGGTTGCACGCCCAACTCTTTTACATCACTTTTTTCAATTGTAGCTAACGCTTCACCAGTTATCTTCTCATCTGTAAATTAAATTAAAAATGAAAAGAGAAATATTAATATGTATCTGCATGCAAGTAGATGACAAGATAATGTCAGGCCAAGGAATTTACTTTCCATATCTGAGGTATGTATAGGTGTGATACAAAGGATAAGGTCCTGTTTGCAATTTACATATACATTACATTTGCTTGCAGAAATTTTTAGGGAAAACCTAAAAATGGCACTGTTCAATGCACCTTTCCCAGCAGTCCAGAACCCTCAAATTCAATCAGTTACATCTTATTGTAATTAAGATATTTTTAAATTGTGAATAAAGTTGTTATTTTTGTTACATCTTGCGTATTACATAAATTTGCAGCTCATAAATTATGAAAATGAATTAGTTGACATTGGATTTCCATAATAACAGTACACTTCTGAAGTGTTTAATAGCCTTTACTAGGAGAAAATAAAAATATATAGCTTTACTGTCAAGCTTATACTGGGCAGAACACAAGTGCTCCTTCAGTGCTTTTAAGATGAGACTGTAGCTTATAACCACTATGTTCAACCCCACAAAAGTGAGTTATTAGTTATATATTGAGCTTAGGTCTATAAAAAGTTGATTCGAGGTTGCGTTCTAAAAATGAAAGGTTACTTACTTGAGAAAAGGGTAGCCTCTTCCTCAAACCCTATGGAACACAGCTATTTCTCCACCTCCTCGTCTGTCCAGGCTAATAATTTGTCAGATAAATACATTAGAATTTTAAAACAGCAGTCAACTCCCATCATGATGGGCACCTTCAGTAGCAGCAGGGAGAGTTATTGACCGTAAATATATCTAGAGAGGGCACTTGTTAAGAAATAATAATTCTACTCGAAAGCCTTGCCGCCGCGTGGGAACGGGCTTAAGCTCTGTAACTGTGCTCTGTCATTTCAAGCTTAAACTTAAGCTATAGAAACAGTAAAGCATGCAAAACTTGTGATGTACATGTGAAGCAGTTTGATTTACTACATACAGAACAGCTGACAGAAGCGATCAAAGTGCCTTTGCACCGTTAGTAAACCAATTATACGCATTGTAACTTCTGTCAAAACTCACATTTTACATCTTTCGTCCTCCACACTGATTCAGGATCGGTTTCTTTTAATTCATCGCAAGGAGAAGCGAGTAGAGAAGCGAGTAGAGAAGCACTTTTTGCTGCCATATCCCTCCGAACTGATGAAAAGGCGCGAAACCACTGCGCATCTTTTCCACGCATCGAGAAGTACTGGAACGAGAAATACTGCTGACAGCTATGAGCCGGCAATCGAGTCAACATGGCGGTCTGCGGGACGATCTTTTTTTTTGCGTATTTGTACGCGTACGCCGAGGTTTCAGAAAAATATCGATATAAGTATGGCAGAAAAGCGCAGTATTTGTAAATGCTCAAGTACCCCAGATGCAAATTATTTTTCGTTGAAAGGTCAAAGCCATGTTCACTGCCCTTGTGAGAAGTGCGAAGATCGTGTTGTTTAAAATACCCCATGGTTGCATGGCGTCATATGCTGTAGTACTAGTTTAGCTTTTTATGACTCTTGCCAAATAAAGTAATAACAGTATAAAGAAACTCCATTCCACTCTTCATAAGGTTCTACAATTTCAATTATTGCCCAGATTGATACAGTGTATGCATGCTTGAATGCTTCCAATACAATTATAGCTACATGTAATTCTACCCGTACATGTGTCTATAACATTGAATTCAATAGCGTAGCGCACAATTACTATTTATAGAACTAAAACTCAGACAAACAAACCAAAAGTGACTCTCGGGGGATTCCTAATAACGAATTTCTTTTGTCAGAAATGCAAGAATAAAAAAGAATAAATTATAAACTCAGACAAACATGAGTACTGACGTCATTTGTGCGCTTTGCTATTGGTATACCATTGTTATTTTATTGGTAAATGTGTTCAGGAATTCCAATAATCTTCCATTATTGGTAATGTATCTTAATAGACCTCCCAACCATTGTCCAATGAAATACCTATATTGGCAGATCTTAGTGTGTAATGTTGACCGAAGTTGGTGTACCATTGGTATCTTATTGGTAAATGTTTTCGAGAATTCCAATAATCTTCCATTATTGGTATGTATCTTAATAGACCTCCCAACCATTGTCCAATGAAATACCTATATTGGCAGATCTTAGTGTGTAATGTTAACCGAAATTGGTATTCCATTGGTATCTTATTGGTAAATGTTTTCGAGAATTCCAATAATCTTCCATTATTGGTATGTATCTTAATAGACCTCCCAACCATTGTCCAATGAAATACCTATATTGGCAGATCTTAGCGTGTAATGTTGACCGAAATTGGTATACCATTGGTATCTTATTGGTAAATGTTTTCGAGAATTCCAATAATCTTCCATTATTGGTATGTATCTTAATAGACCTCCCAACCATTGTCCAATGAAATACCTATATTGGCAGATCTTAGTGTGTAATGTCGACCGAAATTGGTATACCATTGGTATCTTATTGGTAAATGTTTTCGAGAATTCCAATAATCTTCCATTATTGGTATGGGTGTTGTCAGGTTTTCCAATAATTATCCAGTAAAGTACCTATGTTGGCATATCTACATTTACATTCTTGGTATTACATTGGTTTATTATTGGTAGCCTTTAAAATAACCAATAATATGCCAACATTGGATTACCATTTGACATATTTGCCAATGTTATTCCAACTTGGAATCTCTAATATTTTCCTGTGAAAACTAACAATAACACTAATAACAAGTCACTCACAGATTGATATCAACATAAATTCTCATCGAAAACTGTAATCTGTTTTACCTTTAAGTTCCTCGCTTGCTTGGAAATTCAAATCTCCGCTTCTGGTTCTGAAATCATCTCCCGCATTGATAAAAATGTAATACATGAAGTTCCTCGAAGCAAGATTTTATCCCTGAAAGCTCGTCTTTTTCCACTAAAGCGGCTTCTGAGTATACCTTAATTAGTATCCCTGTCTTGAGTAGCAAACCGCGAAAAAATGCAGGAAAATAACGAGTTTAATTCTCCGCTAGGCACAAGAAAACAACTAAAATGTTTACCGAGCTCACGGCTGTGTGGCCGCGCGAAAAACAAAGCCTTACTTTCAAGATCCCGGATGTTGTTCCAACACAGCGGACGGCCGGCGGGCGGACGCGCGCCCGCGAAACATTCCGCTAGCCATGACCATGAAAAATCACGGCGTAGGTTCTATGAGTATGGAGCTGCGCAGCCAGGCCTTCGGCCTGGCAAGTGCTCCGCTATAAAACTATTTCTACTGAAATGGAAATAAAACGCTTTTTATTTCGTGACGAGAAGTTTACGAATTTCATACAGTAACGACATGTAATATATATAGATAGCCCAAGCCTAACAGCGTCGCACTTTGAACAAGCTTAACTAAGGTGAAACTTAACTAAGGTGAAAGGTTGGAAGCACAAGAATTAAGATTGACGAAGGGGCTATTTTCAATTTTAGCATATTACGCGACCGTCTGCACAGTACATTTTTATAGACCGTACAAAAGTTCACAAAACAACTTTTCTCTGTCTAGAATAAATAGTACCACTAGTTTCCGAATAAAATACAGTTTTTGTTTGTCAAAAATTGCCCGAGAAACTGATTTGAATATCAAAAATTGCAAAAATACAAACATATTTGCATAAGGTGATGCGAGTGAAGATAGAACTGTACTATAAAATCAAGTCTTGTTTTGTTTACATAAAATCGCTTTTCAATCTATCTAATGAATGAACAAACACATAAAAATGGACAACACAATCTTCTTTCGAAAAAATTTATTCAAATCTCCATTAGTTTACGTTTAAAAGCAAAACGCGTACCATGTAATTATAGCTCATCGAGTTCAAGCTTTCTTCGATGAAATTCAAGAGATAGGCACGTTTTAAAATCAATTCGCCAAAACTAACAATAACACTAATAACAAGTCACTCACAGATTGATATCAACATAAATTCTCATCGAAAACTGTAATCTGTTTCACCTTTAAGTTCCTCGCTTGCTTGGAAATTCAAATCTCCGCTTCTGGTTCTGAAATCATCTCCCGCATTGATAAAAATGTAATACACGAAGTTCCTCGAAGCAAGATTTTATCCCTGAAAGCTCGTCTTTTTCCACTAAAGCGGCTTCTGAGTATACCTTAATTAGGGGCGGACCATTAGAAATCTTGGGAGGGGGGGTGACAATTACCAAAAAAAAAATCCTGCAAAGGAAAATTGTCTCAAAAAAAATTCCTGCAAGCAGTTGACCATAAAAAAATAAAATCCTGCAAGCTAACTGGCTATATATATTTATTTACTTATTTATTTTAAACTGGAACAGATGAGAGTATGACATGCTCTCTGGTAGTAAAATTCATCAAAAGCAACTTCAGATTGAGTCAAATGCTGTCAAAAATTACCTGCCTCAAAGGTCTATCTGGTACGTCAAATTCTCATAATACTTACTATACAAAAAGACGAAATTGCATATACTTTACTCTGATATCCAGATAAACTAAAAAAACAGCAAGAAATATAAAATGAAATCGAGTACTTGTATGTGGAGCCACACAAAGAGACCCAAAGCGACGAGAAGCCACATCAATTTGCCAAACATTTTTGACAGTAATTGTTGTCTCAGAACACTAGAAATGGAGTTTCAGAGCATCCAGATTTCAAAATTTTTTCTGGGGGGGCATGCCCCCAGACCTCCCTAGCGGCTCGACCACTCTATCTGAATTCTTATTTCTCCTCATTTTTTATGCAAAGGTTCCACAGTCTGACTTAAATCTACTCTCCAGCGTTTAATACCAAAAATGGATTGGGCCACGTATAAAAAAAAATTGGAGCTTGCACGCATTTATAAAGAAGGTCTCAGGAAAAAAAAAAACCTGCAGGCTTGCACCTTCCCCCAAAAAAAATCCTGCAGGAAAATCAGGTCGAAAAAAAAATTCATACACTGAAAAATTTTTGACCCCCCTCCCAGGATTTCTAATGGTCCTTTTAGTATCCCTGTCTTGAGTAGCAAACCGCGAAAAAATGCAGGAAAATAACGAGTTTAATTCTCCGCTAGGCACAAGAAAACAACTTAAGTGTTTACCGAGCTCACGGCTGTGTGGCCGCGCGAAAAACAAAGCCTTGCTTTCAAGATCCCCGGATGTTGTTCCAACACGTCGGGCGGCCGGCGGGCGGACACGCGCCCGCGAAACATTCCGCTAGCCATGACCATGAAAAATCACGGCCTTCGGCCTGGCAAGTGCTCCGCTAATAACGTTTTTGTCGTAACATACAGTAACGACAGTAACTGAACACTTGTCTTGTTGACATAAAAACATCGCAGCCGCTTACCAAGATGATTTTTTCTGATACGCAAGCTAAGCGCTTCCGATAACGGGAATAATTTCTTGTTGTAGAAGTACAGTGGAAACCCGATTTTTCGAATACTCGATTTTTCGAAACTCCCGATTATTAAACCAAAACTCGTTTCCCTTGGATTTAATTTCAGTCAATAGCACCTTCGATTTTTTGAACCAATTTCCGTTTCCCTTGGAGGTTTGAAAAATCGGGATTCCACTATAAAATATAAAATCAATAGCTTTTGCAATTTAAGCCTGGTTCACACTAGCGACATAACGGCGAGGTCACGCAAATTCAAAACACGACGTATATCGATGTTTTATGCCACCAGTGTGAACAACACAACATAACGACATAATAGGAACATAATAACATGGACATAATGACATAAGGAAAAAACTGATCTTTTCTTTATGTCCATGTTCTTATGTCGTTATGTCGCTAGTGTGAACCAGGCTTAAGCCGTAAAGAAAACGCGCAAAGTTTTCGAAGACGGCAAGAAATTTAGGATCGAAATTAACCAATCAAAAAATGATAGAGTTTCCCGTGGGGTCCGCATGCCCAATTCTTTGTTTAAGGATCGGTCTCTGATTGGCTGAAAGTCCTCGGGTGGCCCTCACTGTAAGTAGCCACATGCATTCCTCTGTCTATTTCACTTTTTTCATTTCCATCCTACAGAAGTAGCTACATGTAGTCCTTGACTACCTATTTTTTCTATAAAGCTAGTTCCTTAAATAACTGCTTTGATTTTGCCATGTATTAGTTTTTTACAGGCTTCACAGTTTCTTGAAAGTGTTGTCGCAAATACACAATTTTGTTTGATGCGTATTATGTGTGAAATGTAATTCGATCACGCGTTGTTTTGTCATGATCATGAATCCAAAATAGTTTTTCCTTAGGTCAAAACTTTTTAATGAAACTCATATTTCCTTGAATGAAAATGTCTTTCCCTTGAATAAAAGAGTTAAACACTATCGAAATTCAGTGATTTTCAGCTTCCGAAAGGCTTGGCGATTTATTTATCCTAATTGCAGCGCGGTGTTTTCTAAAATTTCCGACTTTTCCTTTGTGTATATAGAATGCCATTCTTATCCCTAAAGATGATTCGCATAATGTTTTCGCGAATCAAAAAATCATGACAGCAAACTTTATTTCAGAAAGCGCTATTTAATTCAATTATATTTACTAGCGTGCCTTTACCGTGATTATTGGCTTCATGAAGAAAACATTCGAACAGGTTTGCGTCTAAGGTTTCCCAAACCGTGACTGCTTTCTGTTACATTTGAAAAGACTACTTTTAAAAGCAATAAAATCAGTAAACGACCGAGCTATTTTTCAATTTTAGCAATTCTCAAAGACTCTGTGTTTAGAGTGCACAAAAGCTCACAAAAGCAACCTTTTCTCGGTCTAGTATAACAAGTATGACTACTCCGAATAAAATACACCACTTGTGTATTGAAAATTGCCCGAGAAACTGATTTGGAAATCAAAATTGCAAAAACTACACAGACATCTTTGCGTAAGGCGACGCGTGTGAAGTTTAATAGAACTTTTTAAATTTTATTTATTTATTTGGTATTTTTATTTTATTATTGGTTTTAGGTGCCGCAGGTTAGGGCAGAGGGGGGAGGGGGAGGGGGGGAGGGGGAGGGGGGGGGTACTCCCGACAATTTAGGATAGGTGTGTGCCGCCAAGGTTCTCAAATCGTGACGGTACAAAAATCGAGATTTGATACCCTTTTTAAGGCCCAGTGTTAACAGACCATATCTTTTTCGTTTTACGCGTTGGGGTGGATACTGCAATTTAGTGACCCTATCTAAGGAATATCTAAGGATCACAATACCAAAAATACTAAAAAAGATACCCTATTTAAGGACTGAGCACCTCAAAAACCCTACCCTATCGGGCGGCACATACCTAAATAGCGTATATAAGGGTGTACCCCCACCCCGGGATATTACACATTTCAAAAACACGATACAATGTTTGAGTTTGGAAAACATGTTTCGGATGATCCCTTTAGTGTTATGTAATATTTTCACAGATCTATATCCGTATCACGTTATTTGTATTCCGCTAATTTCGTTGTATCCCGTATTATTTAATATTCTCACAGATTTGCAATTAGCTATTATTTCTACTATTTATAATCAATAAAAAAATGGCTGGGGTTCGTTCTCCCTTTAAGAATTAAGTTTATACATTATTTTTATGTTCAAAGAAAATGTTGTGCATGATTGAAGGTCATTTACCCAGTCGGTTGTTTTAGCCGAGTTTTGACCAACACAAGTCAAATTCTCGTGACATAGCCCTCTTTCACAGTTTACGTTTGAGAATTTGCTCTTAATCTTTAATGTTCGCCACAAACTTTTACTCAGGATTATCCCAGGATATTGCGGTGATGTAATCGACTCCTTTAGATGCTTCTTGTACGGAGATTAAACCTCTGTCTTGCATACACTGAAGAAACTTGGGCAACTGAAAGAAAACGAAAACACAATGTGGAAAGAATTGCTCCATAAAACAACCCCCCCCCCCCCCCCAAAAAAAAAAAAAAAAAAAAAATGGGATACACCTAGCAATTATAGAACGGCTTTTGATGTCATGGCAGTGCATAGCCCCCTTAATTTTGAAAATCCAAAACCATACCGGGCATGACGAAATGATGCAAGTGAATGCCTTCCTTGCCACGTTGACTGTATATGCAAGGGAGAAATGAGAAATATTTCGTTCACTTCTCCCGAACTTCATCAGTCTCAAATGGATAATGTTAATCAAAAGCAAATCTCATGTTTTTGTCAAATCAACTGACAAGAGAAGAAAAAATAGCAAAACCAAGAGCTGAGTATTAAATATACTGTAAACAAAGAATAAAGAAACAAACTGTAAAAACATTGGAAAACTTACGTGGTAGGATGAGAACAAAGAAGAGATTTTTATCTGACGAACAGCTGTAGTCAAACCATGTACTTGTCAAGAAAACAAGTAGATGATTTGACAACAGCTGTTCGTCAGTAGTTTTCTCCTTGATATCCGACTGAATGTGACAAAACATGCTCGCTTACTTTTTGCTTGAACCCGGGCATCGCCCGGGTCCAAACATTGAGGGGGAAAATTGAGGGGGCTTGCCGTAACCTGATATGCTGCGACATAGCCCAGGGACAGGGCTAACGGCCGCTGGTTGTCTGGGGGTTGTGCGTCAAAAACACAGGGGTGGGGTGCCGGGCGTTTTGACACTGAGTTTCCACTCAACCTGTTGGTCTGTTGTATTTAGAGTTGAAATCAGGTTAAATAGATGTTAGTGCAGTCAGGTTTAGTGAAAAAAAATTTAGCTGGCCTGTGGTTGGCCCGCCTTGGTCAGGGCTAACCGTGGGTGGGTGGCTGGGGAGCAGGTGTTGTGTGTCCAAGGAACAGGGGCGGGCAGGGGAGACATTTTAAGGCTTTGACTGCAATTCAATTGGTTGGTCTCTCTTAGTATTTGCAGTCATGTTTTGCCAAATCCAGGCAGATATATTATATATATATATTTCAGGTTAAAGTTTATTATTTGCAGGACCCCACTGAAAACTGCCAAGGCGAATGGGCTCCCTGGTTAAATATTATTATTATTATTATTATTATTATTATTATTATTATTACAAGTGAAACCGGAAATAATATATTATAATTAATTTAACGTATTCCGTAGACTAGAAAAGAACTACAACGTTGAAAAAAATCTGCGCCGTTCATGTAAATCCTGAAAATAAACATGTGTACACCACATGGCCTACTTTTCAAAGGTGCTAATTGTGGTGTTGGGAGGCTTCATACTAAATATATAGATGGTTTTCACTCACGTGATCTTCAGTCCTGTGGGATTGAAATGACAAAGGTCATGGTGGCCATGTTGGTGTACATAAAAAATGTTCATTAAAATTCTCTTGTACGTTATACACCAACATGGCCGCCGTGACGTAACGTGAAAACCATCTATAGAGTTTGAGGGGGCATCAAAAAATGTGCTGAGAGGTTATTCAGCATAAAGTTGTGTAATATGGCTGAGTATTTACTGATGAGTAAAAATGCCCAGCCGTATTTCACAACAGAATAAATTGTTTATTATACGTCAAAAATCTTTTCCTAAAACTAATTAATTTTTTAATAACGTGTTATATTTGCACTCGTTTTGATGCATATTTGCACTCTAGAATGTTATGTCAAATAATAACGTATAATAGATTGTATTTGCACTTGTTATGGTGTATATTTGCAATGTCAAATGCTACATGTATGTTGCATAATAACACCATTTATATTGATTTATCATACAGCAGTATTTGAAAAAATATATATTTATTTAAATTTAAATGATAATACATTAAAAGACTTTCTGACACACACAAAAGGTAATTGATTTGACAAAATGCATGTACTGGTCATTATTGTCACATTCCATATCTTCCCTATATCAACCAGTGTACATTCACTTGGAAGATAACAAATTGGTTTTAGAAAAAAGTAAAAACATTGTCATGACGCTAAAACTCTCTATTCTGATTTGGGTATGATCAAATCATACATGTACATGTTCACTAAGAATTGAACAATTCACTAAGAAGAATGTCTTATCCATCAAGTGATCTAAATCACTTTGACATCTCTTCAAAAACTATTTTTTTGTTTATTACTTTAACTACAGTTTATTTGTTTTAATGTTGTTAAGAAAGAAAGATATCCAGTTTGCCAATGTTTCGCCAATCACTCGGTGGCCATTTTCGCAGCACCCAATAATGGCCACAAACAGAACCTCAAAAAGCAATGAACCCTGGTTGAGAATGACCCTTTAATGGTTTAAAGGGAAGATCAGATAATAATACTGCAATGCTGTATACAAACAGACAGCATCTTTATTTATTAAAAATATTTTAGTCATTGGAAAAAATCCATTCACTGTTTCAGTCGTTGTGGAAAATCCACCTTATGCTTATACTGAATATACCAAGGGATGCCTCTTCAGCAGCCTGCTGAAATAGAAAACTTAATTGAAGCATGTTCACATTGTCTTATTGTTTATGTGCATCTTTACTGCACATAAAGCTTATGTCACAATGCCATGCTACATCATGCAACTCAGCCCATACACAGAGGAAGAAAACTAACCACATGAATGACTGGTGGCCATTGCATTACCTTGGCTAAATACAAGTAAAATTTGGTGTCACCTTATTATTATTATTATTATTATTATTATTATTTATTTATTTATTTTTTTTGCATTCTTTTTTTTTATTCATTTATTTATCCAGGGAGATCTGTTTAACATAAATATACACTGTCGCTAGTTGAAACACTACCATGGCCCTAACATGAGTTACTTATTACCAAGCTGTAGCAAAAGTATTGAAAAAAATCAATGTTAGAAATTTTTTGGCCAAACCTCTCCAAGGGCCATAAATATTCAGTTTTCTTAGTTTTCTTCATTAAAACCATCTTCCTAAGAACTTATGAATCAAGACATTTTTGCTGAATGAAATTGGCAATGCAATTACTATTACTATGCAATGAAAGAGACAATTTCTTGCAAGTTATGTTCTGAGCATGTGTAGTCCATATAATAGGCATAGTATAACTAAACACTGTGCTGAAGCAGTCGTCGGTATACATGAAGAGGCCCATAATATACATGTAAATGTTCAGTATTTACGATGAAAACGTAATATAAACATGCACATAATATAAACCCACAACCAATTATTCTTATTTACATGGAAACTAGTATACAGTGTATTAGCAATTTTACATGTAAATCAACATACAGCTGTACATGTACCTTAGAAAGATCACACATTTGCAATGGGTTTACAATGTGGTGTAGACTTTTATGTCTATAATTCATGACAGTAAATGTAGAGTATGTGATGTTTCCTGGGAGAAACAATTTGATTAATATAGTGTAGTTCCAGAAAAATCCATACCCAACCCATGGAAGGTCATTGGAAATACCTAGGGGGAGGGGGTCTTAAAAGCAAACATTTTAGAAGCAAAGTATGAAGCTAAACTGGAATTTCCTGGGGGGACGGGGAGGGGGGGGGGGGGGTGCTTAACAAAAAAACCTTCCATGGGGGTGTATGGATTTTTTCTGGAACTGCACATAGGAAGAGAGCATCTTGAATTGATTGATAAACTTTTCAGACATAAAAAGGTTAACTATACTGGTATACATGAACCTAGCTGAATATTGTAATTATTTCAGTAACATTAAATTATTCTTTCACTTTAAGCAAGGCACTGATGGGGCTTCTAAAAAAAGTTTGCAATTTGATTGCCTTTTTACAGGTAAACAAGTTTGTTTGAGAATACTTAAGCACATTACATTTAAGCATTTCATTTCTTTCCAAGGAGTGGAGTAAGCAAGTGCCTTACTGCAGAGCACAAGGGTGAGAAAAATAGAGCATCTTTAGATTCCTAATGGTACTTGTAAAATTCATTAATAATTCATAAGGATACTAACAAATAGAAATGAGCCATTCCAATCACATGATTACCCTGTATAGGCCGATACAATCTTGATGCAACTCACTAGTGGTTGTATCTAATATGCATTCCAGATACAACTCACGAGTGGTTGTATCTAATTTAAATGTGAATGTGAATTTCACAAGTTGTTTACTACATCCGCGTTCATGTTGTATCAGCACTATATGTTCACTCGCCTTAAGCTCGTGATTGTATAGGCCGATGCAACACTCCCACTCATGTAGTAAACATTACATGTAGCTGACAATGTCAGAAGAGCAAGGCTGATGAAACATGTCTTGCAGAATTGAAAGTGTGGTTTTCTTATTACACCTGTACAAAGTACCAGTTACAATTTTAGATCTTTCTTCATGTAGCATCCTTGTATTGGTTTAAATTAATTTTGAGTCAAATTTGGTTAATACTGTATGGAGATCCAAGACTCTTGGCTGATTTGATACCATCACAATCACGTGACCTATCTCAAAGTATATATTAAATATTTATTACTCATGGCATAGACGAGGAAGAAGTTATAAATTTTGCTTTGTGTCGCATTAGTGCATGCAAATTTATGCATGCATATTTTTGTCTCACTGGTTTGATTGGTTGACATGAGGTCTCGTGATCTCATGGGCTCGTGTGTTTTAATTTGAGGAGCAGAAAGACAAATAACAGCATACAAGTTTTCAAGACAATGTGAGGTATTCATGAATGGATAGGACTGTTTGGTATTTGTTCACCACTTATTGCTGTGGGATTTTTGTTCCAGCAAACAGATTACCTTTATCTGACTTGTTCCTTCTTTGAAATGTAAACCACAACATGTACATGTGACTGTACCTTAAGGCGCTGTTACACTAGGCAATATTTCGTGCAACTTGTCTCGCAACAACTAAAAACCGTGTGTTGTGATGCTGCGAGACAAGTTGCCTGGAGGGTATTACACTGGGCAATGTTTCTTGCAATTTGTCTCGCTCGACGGTAACGAACAGCAGAGAGGACTGGTACGATTACTGAAAGGAGCAATTTCATTGGCTGAAGTCACAAAACGTTGCAACACAAGTTGCAGGAAACATGTTACACTACGCAACGCTTGAAAAATTCGTTGCGGCGTGGCGAGAATCGTTGCGAAAAGTAGAACCGACTTCTACTTCTCGCAACAATTGCGGCAACAAAAAAATCGCGAGAAATGTTTGTTGCAGGGTATGTTACACTGGGCAATTTTTCATGCAACTTGTGTCGCAACAAAATTGCGAGACAAGTTGCACGAAACATTGCCTAGTGTAACAGCGCCTTTAGGAGAACAAAAATTTAAAAAAAAAAACTGCAAAATAGCAGTACAACTGTAGTTGATCACAAATAATTTCCACTGTCAAAGATCTACATCTCCGCGCTTGAAATACAGTGAAACAGGTGAAATGAAATGCAACGAAATGTCTTTCTTGCTAACCATCATGTACAGGGTGTACATGTCTTATAAGTTAAAATGTGGTTAAAACATGTCGAGAGCAAGCTTAAAACCTTACCACATAGCATATATATTAACTTCAAAAATCACCAGGAAAGCGACTATCATTACCAATCTGTTTGTAAACAAATACGCTTAATAATTGTAAACTAAAAAATCTAAAAATTTCCATATTCAGAGCATAATAAAATATGTAAAATTCGATAAATATTCGATTCAGTTCTCCTGAACTTCATCAGTCTCAAACAAATAATGTTAATCAGGGGGTTATGCCATGTTTGTGGGGTTCTCAAGGGCGTTAAAATAGTGTCATATATTTTGCCTAATTCATAGTCATTGTCTCTGTTCAAAGAAGGCTTTTTAACTTTATCTTGATTGCCTCCCTTATGCATCGCTTGAAGGTGTTATTCTCCGAGGAAAGAACTTATGTTTCGCAGCTAAATGTATTATTGAATGTCCCGTGAGATGGCAAGCGACACATGAAGGAGGCAATCAAGATAAAGTTTAAAAAAGCCCTCTTTGAACAGAGACAATGGCTATGAATTAGCTAAAATATACGACACTATTTTAACCTCCTCGAGAACCCCACAAACACAATATAACCTCCTTGATAACACTATCCATTTGAGACTGAGGAAGTTCGGGAGAACCGAATGAAATATTTCTCGATTTTTACAGATTTTATTACACTCTGAGTACGGAAATTTTAATTTAGATTTTCTAACAAGTTTCCATTGCAGGAAAATGATATTTTTTATTGTAATTGTAAAGTCTAGCCCCAGTTTGACATTAGGTTGAAAGTTAAAGTTACTTAGGAAGCAACTACAGAATGGCAGGGCCACTGTTTATCGTATACCAAACGAGCTGGCTCGTTTGGCTCGACAGTGGAGTGAAGAACGAGAAATAATTGATATGTTTGCTACAGTGTGGGGTCTATGTATTTAGCGGCTCGTTTGGCTCGGCAGTAGATTTAAGAACGAGAAATGAATATACTCGCTAAAGTTTTGGGTCTATGTATTTAGTGGCTCGTTTGGCCCGGCAGTGGATTAAAGAACGAAAAATGAATTTAGCTTAAGCTGATGGCCATGTGTTCTGTAGTTTGCAGCTGAGTTTAGCCCTTACTTATCAAAACTCAAGTCACCTACCTTTTCTTGTCCTTTTGCGCTATATCGTAAGTTAGCCACGAAAAGAACAGTTTGCAAAGCAATTTCACCAGCCTTTTTTCGCTGAACACGGCTGTGCTGACGCCACGTGTAAAACATTGGTATATACTTCATGGTGACAAGCCACAAGTGCACCGATATAATATAAAATCCTAGTATATACTTCATGTGGGAACATTATATAGTGTCTTCATACAACACTGTACACCCCTTACCGTACCCAAATTCGTATTAGCCAATCAGAAGCCTAGTCTACTGTCCTGATATCCTACGATATCAAGTCACTGACCTGATATGGCATGATTTTATGGTAAAAAGTTTGAAAATGTAACCATTAACGTCAACTTTACCTCTGGTTCCAAACGTTCCTCCAAATGAACGTCGGCTGAAGCGAGTATTTGAAACTTCCATGTGACATTTACACTATTTATGTGTTCGTTCTCTCGAGATAAGACTCGTAAAATGATTTCTTCGGCATACACTGTAATTTTCTCGTTTTCAAATGCCGATAATAGTTTTGCAGAGAAGGGTTTTACACATATTTTGCTACCACGATTTCTCACCCTTGCTCGCTGAAAGTAAAATTACTTGTTGATTCGTATTATTCTCCTCGAGGGCCACACAATAGGACGCCTGACAGATTTTATTACCGCAACTTCTAAAAATATCACCGGATTTTGGACTGAATTTGGGTACGGTAAATACCTAATCGTACCTTTTTGGTACGCTTCGGCGGCATATCAGGCTCGTTTGGTCTCGCCATGGGTATTTTGGCTCGACTGCGTCTCGCCAAAATACAAACCATGGCTCGACCAAACTCGCCTGATATGCCGCCGAAGCGTACCAAAAAGGTACGATTAGAGGTATAAATACAACACCGTACAGCCCTAACCAGCACTGTATATCCCAATACAGCCCTGGCCTGTACACCCTATATATCGGTGCACTTGTGGCTTGTCACCATGAAGTATATACCAAAAAATTGTTGTCGCGAAAACTCGAACCAGTCCTTCCGCTGACCATGTATTGCAAACCCGAGCGGGGAAGGGAAAGTGGACCGAGGGGAGTGGGGTGGGGAATATTCTCCTGGAAATCGGTATCAAAGAAAAATGCTACAGGAAAACTGCCAACGCCATTTGTAAAAGGTAAGATAAAAACCACTTATGCAGATTTGTTTATAGTTTTAAACTGAAAAGTCGCTGAACAGGATCAGGAAAGGATTGATTTCCAACGAGTAAAACTTTTTTCGTCACCTTCATTTTTACTCACTTTTACTGGAGGAGTAATAATGGCCCTTTTTATACACAAAAATAGCATAAATTTTAACTGAGTGGAAAAACGGGGATTTATTTAAGTTAATAAAACCGGAAATGGAACCGGAACCGGGCCAAAAATCAGTCAACTTCCGTGCGTTCTGGTCACGTGATTCAAGACGTCATACTGATGACGTTGATAAAGAACTTATTTTTATACTTATATCTACCAACATACAAAGTTTTTTAACTTTGAATTTCACCCTTTCAAAGATACATATATACAAAGATACTTGTCCCCAGACCCCTATTTGCTCATGTGTATAGCCCCCTTAATTTTGAAAATCCAGAACCATACCCGGCATGACGAAATGTTGTAAGCGAATGCCTTCCTTGCCACGTTGACTGTATTTGCATTTATCAAACCATGTTTCTAAAAAACGTTTAAAGGCACTTGGGGGCATAGTCACGTGACTGATGAGGTCATCGCACTCAGTCAACTAAAATAGGTATTTTATGGTAGGTGTAAATAGCATGTGGTGTAGTATCCTCATACACTCATCGCAGTATTTTATACTACGCTTAGTACGTTAGTACGCCTGGTACGGCAGTGTTCTGTTCATCACAGTATTTTATACTACGCTTAGTACGTTAGTACGCCTGGTACGGCAGTGTTCTGTTCATCACAGTATTTTATACTACCCTTAGTACGTTAGTACGCCTAGTACGGCAGTGTTCTGTTCATCACAGTATTTTATACTACCCTTAGTACGTTAGTACGCCTGGTACGGCAGTGTTCTGTTCATCACAGTATTTTATACTACCCTTAGTACGTTAGTACGCCTGGTACGGCAGTGTTCTGTACATCGCAGTATTTTATACTACCCTTAGTACGTTAGTACGCCTGGTACGGCAGTGTTCTGTTCATCGCAGTATTTTATACTACCCTTAGTACGTTAGTACGCCTAGTACGGCAGTGTTCTGTTCATCGCAGTATTTTATACTACCCTTAGTACGTTAGTACGCCTGGTACGGCAGTGTTCTGTTCATCGCAGTATTTTATACTACGCTTAGTACGTTAGTACGCCTAGTACGGCAGTGTTCTGTTCATCGCAGTATTTTATACTACGCTTAGTACGTTAGTACGCCTAGTACGGCAGTGTTCTGTTCATCACAGTATTTTATACTACGCTTAGTACGTTAGTACGCCTGGTACGGCAGTGTTCTGTTCATCACAGTATTTTATACTACGCTTAGTACGTTAGTACGTCTAGTATGGCAGTGTTCTGTGCATCTCAATATTTTATACTACGCTTAGTACGTTAGTACGCCTGGTACGGCAGTGTTCTGTTCATCACAGTATTTTATACTACCCTTAGTACGTTAGTACGCCTGGTACGGCAGTGTTCTGTTCATCACAGTATTTTATACTACCCTTAGTACGTTAGTACGCCTGGTACGGCAGTGTTCTGTTCATCACAGTATTTTATACTACCCTTAGTACGTTAGTACGCCTGGTACGGCAGTGTTCTGTTCATCACAGTATTTTATACTACCCTTAGTACGTTAGTACGCCTGGTACGGCAGTGTTCTGTACATCGCAGTATTTTATACTACCCTTAGTACGTTAGTACGCCTAGTACGGCAGTGTTCTGTTCATCGCAGTATTTTATACTACCCTTAGTACGTTAGTACGCCTGGTACGGCAGTGTTCTGTACATCGCAGTATTTTATACTACCCTTAGTACGTTAGTACGCCTGGTACGGCAGTGTTCTGTTCATTGCAGTATTTTATACTACCCTTAGTACGTTAGTACGCCTGGTACGGCAGTGTTCTGTTCATCGCAGTATTTTATACTACCCTTAGTACGTTAGTACGCCTGGTACGGCAGTGTTCTGTTCATCGCAGTATTTTATACTACCCTTAGTACGTTAGTACGCCTGGTACGGCAGTGTTCTGTTCATCGCAGTATTTTATACTACGCTTAGTACGTTAGTACGCCTAGTACGGCAGTGTTCTGTTCATCGCAGTATTTTATACTACCCTTAGTACGATAGTACGCCTCGTACGGCAGTGTTCTGTTCATCGCAGTATTTTATACTACCCTTAGTACGATAGTACGCCTCGTACGGCAGTGCATGTTCTGTTCATCACAGTATTTTATACTACCCTTAGTACGTTAGTACGCCTAGTACGGCAGTGTTCTGTTCATCGCAGTATTTTATACTGTGCATCTCAGTATTTTATGTTCATCGCAGTATTTAATATTTGGTTTCCCCCTTAGCAAAGCCAATTATCAAGAAGAGAAACTGTGTGTCGATGAATAAGCGACAGCAGTGATTAAGCTTTGGTACGCTTATCAGACTTTCTAAGGGGAATAACATGAAAAATTTGACATCAGAAGTACTTAGAGGAAAAAGAGAAAAAGTGTGACATCAGTGAATAAACCTTAGTACGCTTATCAGACGTACTAAGAAAAGAGGAAAAGTGGTTCCCATAACGCGCACCATATGGAATAAAATTGCCAAAATCTATGTTTATTAAGATCGGATTTACAAACCACCCTCACGCTTCTTATATTCAGAGCACATATCCAAGCGGAGCAGGCAAAGCTCGCTAGCCACACACTATAATTTTTCAACGAGTTGAGATCAATGAAAATAATTGCTGATGGAACCTAAAAAAGAACAGGTTTCAACTTTTTATCACACCCTTGGACTTTGCAAAATGTGTAAACTCTTTACCACTGAACGTTGAAGCCATGTGTGACCGGACCTGGTCAATTATTGAGTTCTCAAGGCCTGTGAATTGATAAATATATGTAATCTGAATTGAATTTGAAGGGTTCATTACACTATCCCGTTGCTAAGTAACGCGGTTGCTAGGCAAGTACAATTTGACTTCCGGTTATCCGATAGTTTTGCTTTATAGTCTCTTGAGTGTTTTTCAAACTTCCCAAGTGCTTCATAAATCCATATGCGCATAGCAAAGAGCATGAGCAAATTGTTTTATAACATTGCCAATGCAGGGCTATTCACGCTGCCGATGTTTTTGGTACAATAATTCACTTTGCCACGCTTCAACAACTTCACCTCAGCTTGGTCATATCCATGAGTGAATATTCATGCAACCTCTACAAGAACTGCATTGAGAGTGTTTAGTATTTCAACTATCCCTTTTGTTGCTGTAATATATTACATCACCTACTGCCAGTCATAGTGTATTTACTCAACTCATTGTACTCAGATTACATTGATAAGGCACACTCACCATGTGTACGGAAAAGGGTGGCACATATGCGGAACCCATCGACACCCCTGTGAGACACACGAGGCTATGCGAAGGCGAGCCTGTCCAAGAGGAGACAAAAGATATTGTATTAAGGCGGGGTTTTACCTGAATTTGAATGAAACTTAAAGAGTTTTAAAGAAGGAATAGAAGAAAGAAAATGATTTTTGGAACACCAACAGACAGTTGATACTCACGCAAGAGCACCCCAGGTTCAGGTTTATAGTGGACTATTTTATTTGGCGTCCATCTACTTATTTTTAACTTCAAATTCTTATTTTAAAACTACATTAAATTTTCAACACTTCTTATTTCTCTAAATTTTATAAATCCTTTGAGAAAAACTATTTCCTCCCAAACATACCCAAAAATCACCCAAAAACTTACAAAACACCCATAACATAGATTCATGATATGAGCATAGAGTTTTTGAATTGCTTGAAAAGTGAACGAGATATTTCCATTAAATCGATGTTAAGTAGCGGAAAAGAGGTGGGAGAGGACGAACCGGTTATAGCAGAATTCAACGAATTATAAAACTTTGGACCTTGGAAGTAGATTGAGAACTGTCTGGTGTTCGTTCTGCACAGTGGCAAGCGGAAAGAGTGGGCATTCCTAGTATTATAGTTATGGATTTGACTGTTCATTAGGAAAAGGTTATTGAATTTTGTAGGGAGTGTAAAGTTCAACGAATTTTAAAATTATTCGCTGCTTAGGATCAGTTCATTTCTCAGATTTAATGCGAGCGCAAGTCTACGGTTAGCATAACTTGCAATATAGTGTTTCTTCGTCACGACCAAAAGATTCTAAGATCCAAGTCTTATGCGATAGTAACGGTCTATATTGGAATAGTGACATCTTGCAATTGTTTTTAGCTCCTCGGAGTTTATTCTGCGTTTAAGTTGATGTGTTTCTCGGAGCTAGGCAGTATCTCCATTGTCAGAAGCATCGCGTCATTGCATCCGGTTTGCAATATTTTAATCTCCAGCACGATAGCTGTTTAGTAATTCTTACAGATGCAAGTGGTTCTTTTGTACACTCTTTAAGGTTTCTTTGCTGGTCTACCTCTAATGTTTTTTTTTTCGGAGTATCGTTTGAAGAACTCATCTCTTTCGCGGCATTTTACTCTCTTCGCGCTATAAAAAGGGATTTGGTTTCGGGTTAGATCTCCCGCATTGCGATGACATGTAGATTGACAGGATCTCAAGAGAAGTAAAATCTGATACCGAACAATCACTCGACCGTGAAAGTGCATTCGCCTGGGCTTTGTCTGTAGTCTCTCTTTTTCCGCGCGCCTGCCTCGCCCCCAGTTTCGCGCGGCCATTATCCGCTCGCTAATGTTTTTTTCGTTTCTCGTTCGACGGACTAAGCTGGGAAAGAGAGACTGCTCGTAGTCAGTCAGGAGTGTGCTGACTGCATTGTTCTGCACGTTCAATTCTAGATATAATGGAATATACGAAAGTTAAGAAATTACCCGGTCTGTTGAAAAAGCTTTTGATAGTTTAGAATGGGATTTTCTTGAAAAATGTTTAGAAGGTTTTAACAGAGAACTTTTACAGAGCACTTTGATCTTTTCTCTTCAGTGGGCGAAGACGTCCCCGATGCTGACACCATCGCATCCGCAGAGAAGTTTGTTTGTCGAATGTATAAGACATTGGAGGACTCATTGGACTTGGCTCGTGTTGTGCTATTTGGCAAAGTCAGTAGCCCAGAAAAGTTACCACCTACTAGCGACGCGTTCAAGCAACACTTGAAGAGATGCCACTACCAAACCGCGGTGTGGCGCCAGGCACACATTCAGAAACCGGTGCTTCCGAACCCAGAGGAGACAGGCTGGATGCTAGCAGAAGATTTACTGGTCCCTGTCTTTATGACACTAGATCCAAAAAGCTAAAACCAAATGCTGAAACAAGGGAAAACTCGATATATGAACAGTCATGACGTCGTTCTTGATGCTTGCTAGCTCGTAGCTTCAGCGTGGCATGACGACAACATTTTCCTTTCTTATTTCAATTGCAACTTTTTATTAACACAAGAATCACAATCGTTTCTCAACAAAAGTCAAAACTATACCCTTGATAAGGTGAATTTTACATAACAGGGCGTGGTCACTTGTCACGTGACGGCTCGATCTTCATAGAAACAGCGTTAAAACTGTCAGAAATTCTTAGAATCATCTTTACAGTTCACTAACAACGCTTTAAAAGAATTTCTGGATCTATTAAACTTAAAATTGCTGAAGGAAAGAAAACTCCTTATTTGGATAATGACGTCATAATGAAATGCCCCAAAACACCATCTTAACACAAGAATTCAGGTAGGCAACAATGATATTCGAAATCAGCGTACTCGAGTTAGTAAAAATAGCTATGTTGCCAAAAATCAGACAAAAATGCCTGTGGGTTTCACATTTTGTGCTCCTTACTAATATCGGAGAAATCGGTCTGTCTCTGACGTCAAAAGCAGTTGTGCTGGTAAGTACTTCATGTACGGTGAAAGGAATTGAGAGGAACGAAAATTTGCAAAGTTGGATGCATGCTCCAAGTCGTGATTTCAGAGCGTAACATTTTTACGTCAACAGAGGTCAGTATAGATTTTTTTCCTGTCAATGAGTATTTTGGACTCCAATGAGTTATTCTAAGCCAAAAAATAGCCAAAAGAAAGAGGCCATTTTTCATCAAACTGGCACTTTAAAGTGGAAAAAAGACATTTTATCCTGTGTCAAAATACTCGAAGATTCTTGCAGTATTCCATCAGCTTTGTCAATTGTTTACCCATGCCTTAGGAAATGAGTCACCGCAGAATGAAAGGAATAATTGCGGTCGACGAGAGGAGACCGCAAGTCTAATTTAGTGTATAGCGAAAAAAATTGAGATTTTTCTCTGTTTATCCATCAATTATCCAATTACCTTGCTTTCACATTTGGCGGCCGGTGTATAGCGAAAAAAATTGAGATTTTTCTCTGTTTATCCAATTACCATCCATGATCCAATTATCCAATTACCTTGCTTTCAAATTTGGCGGCCTCGTTTTCACGTAAGATAATGTGGTGACTCGCGGATGGGCGCGGATCGAAGTATCGATTTGCTTGCGCGATTAAGCTTTTGAAATTGAAAATACGTACAGACGTTTCGGGACTTCTGTCCCTTCATCAGTGATTATAATTCAGCACATTGATACACTGCCCAAATATGGTGAAAAGGTTATCGATATACGCTATAATTTTAGCCGACTCGGCCAATGGCCTCGTCGGCTTAGAATTAGGCGATATCACGAGCGCTTTCGCGCTATAATAGCGGAGCACTTGCCAGGCCGAAGGCCTGGCTGCGCAGCACCATACTCATAGAACCATGCCCGTCATTTTTCATGGTCATGGCTAGCGGAATGTTTCGCGGGCGCGTTGTCTGCCCGCCGAACGCCCGCCGTACGCTTTGAGCTAAACATGCGCGTACGACGTCATCAACATCCGGGATCTTTGAGGCTTTGTTTTTCGCGCGGCTACACAGCCGTCAGCTCGGTAAACATGTTTTAAAAAGTTTGGATCTTTCGCTGGTCAGTGTTTAGCGGACAAGTAAAGTCGTTATTTCTCTGCATTTTTTCGCGGTTTGCTACTCAAGACAGGGATACTAATTGAGGAATACTCAGAAGCCGCTTTAGTAGAAAAAGAAGAGCTTTCTGGGATAAAATCTTGCTTCGAGGAACTTCATTTCAATGCGAGAGAATTATTAAACAAGCAAGCGAGGGACTCAAAGGTAAACTGAACAGATTACATTTTTCGATGGGAATTTATGTTGATATCAATCTGTGATTGACTTTTTCTTTCTGTTCTTGTGTAGTTTTGGAGAATTATTTTAATTAAAACGAGCTTAACTTCAGTTGTATCGATTTCTTGAATTTCATCGAAGGCAGCTTGATGCGCTATATTAAAATGGTACGCGTTATGCTTTTTAACATAACCTAATGGAGATTTGAATAAAATTTTTCGAAAGAAGGTTGTGTTATCCATTTTTATGTGTTTGTTCATTCATTCCATAGATTGAAAAGCGATTTTATGTAAACAAAACAAAACTTAGATTTTATACTCGCGTCGCCTTATGCAAATATGTTTGTGTATTTTTGCAATTTTGATTTCCAAATCACTTTCTCAGGCATTTTTTGACAAGCAACAATTGTATTTTATTCAGAAAATAGTCGTAATAGTTATTCTAGACGGAGAAAAAGTCGTTTTTGTGAACTTTTGTACGGTCTAAATGTACTGTGCAGACGGTCGGATAATACTGTTTTTGAGAATTGCTAAAATTGAAATATAGCCCGGTCGTCAATCTTAATTCTTGTGCTTCCGACCTTTCACCTAAGTTACGTTTCATCTTAGTTAAGCTTGTTCAGAGGTTCTTCAAAGGGCGACGCTGTTAGGCTAAGGCCTACGGCAAACGTCGAACTTCACATGTGCCGAATCTAATGCAAATGAGCAAAATCTATTGTTCTTGCTCATTTGAATTAGATTCGGCACATGTTAAGTTCGACGTTTGCCCTAGGCCTAAGGCTAACTATATATATTAGTTAAATAGCCGTTAAATAGAAAACGCGCGTCAGCTATTTAAATAGTTCCAAATGTCGCAATATCGCAACATTACAGCGAGCGCGGAAAAAGTCTAAATAAAACTGAAGTCCGTGTTCATGCCGTGTGCTTGGAGTGTTTGGTATTTGAAAATCGCTTGCTCTGCTCGTCTTTTCGTAGTATTTTTTCACTCACGGACAGTTGTGTTCACGACGTTATTATTAACAAAATGCGCGAAATAAGTGATGACGTCCGTTACAGGCAATTAATTAATTAATTAATTGGAAACGTAACAAGTTAATTGGAAACGTAACACAACTAACTGGACTTGACTTGGCTTGACAACAACGTAGTTTTAACGGCAAAATTTTCTGACGAAACTCCGTAAGTGAGTGGCAACTGATAATCCCGGCGTTGTAGTAGCTCAGCAAACAAGTAAACTGAAAATGATTCCTCTTATTTCCTTTTATTGCGCCCAATTTAAAACGACCTTATTCATTTTGAAAACCCTTGAAGAGGTGAAGTATAGAAAACAGTAGTCTGAAGCTATCAAAAATGACCATTACTCTAACGGAATCCGCTGTCTTATACGGATGGCATGAAGACATTGAAAATAAACAGGCACTTAATGTCACCCTTCTTATTGCAAAATACCACATTTTTGCGACGAGTGCACGTTATTGGCAGCTTGTGTTTTGAAGGCTTTCTTCTACAAGTGTCCAAGACAAACTGGATATTTTGAAGAAAAGTCATTTTGTCCAAAAAAAGTTACAGCTGTTTTTGAAAATATGGAGAAAATTAAATTAAATTATTCTAAATAAAAATATATACACAAGTAATAGTCTTATAAGTCATTTTTTTTGTTTCTATTCGTTTTAAAAAATGTAGTAAGTGTTGTTGCATTGTAAGTTTTTTAAGTATTGTAAGAAAGCTTTAAGTATTGTAAGCATTGTAAGTATTGTAAATAAGTGTAAGTAAGCTGCAATGGTGTTTATTAGAAGTGTATTGCAAATAAAAAAAAAATGACCTGATAACGGTTCGAACCTCGGAGTGGAACCTCCAGGCAATCACCCCCTCTATTCCCATAGCTCCTACACAAACGTAGTCACGCAAAAAATCATGCAACATGCCATTGTACTCCTCTCCAACCCTTTCTTCTTTCCAAGCCAAAACAGGGCCAACTTGTAGTCTATAGTGTACAACCACTCACTTGTTAAGGGGAAGGGGGGATAGTTTCTGTGTAACACCCAACTTACTCCTCTAACAAAAAAAAGACTTCCTTTCGAACGCACTTATAATCCTTGATTACTACTAGTTATGTATTTTATTTACTGTAGCAATTAGACGGATTTACAGTGCTTAAAATATTTTCCGGACAGACAGCGTTTATGATGACCGGCCAAACAAATTTTAGCTCGGTCAAGTCATTACAATTTCTGGCTAGTAAACAAGTACGTTAGTACGTTATAAGCATTGTCCTCGTCACGCGCTTCTCCATATACGGTTTTTGTCTTGTCCTATCTTCGTTTCTCCGTACTTTCGTTCGTAAGGTGTTAATTTCAGGGTCTTCTCGACGTTTTCCCATAGCGTAGTACGTTCGCACGGTTAATGTTGTCTTATCGACGGTTCTCTGTACGTAAGTACTTCCGGCAGAATAAGCTTTTGTTCGGTCAAGTCTCCATTCTGACCGGACATTGTCTGTTGACCGGCCGTGATTTTAACCTCTGATTTACGCATTTCAGGCACAGTAAAGGCGTATATCCGCGTATAACATATTTAAACAAGTTGAACATGGAAACTTTTAGTCAGATTGTACTAGATTGTTACGGATTGCAGATTGTTGATCGATTGTGAAACTTATGTATTCGTATATAATGTTGTAGAGTCGCAATAAACCGCAGAAAAAAAAAGAAGACAGATGCAGTCCTCGTTTTACATGGGCGGATAAATCTTAAGTGCAGTGGAAAAATCCGCGAAATGGGTGCTTCGGTCCGCACATGAAGAGATGGCAATTAATTTGGTTGCAACAACTCTTTCTGGTGCACTTGCTCAACTTTTGATGCATCTTTCACACAAGAGAAGGGACAGTTAATTTGGTCTTGCAGCTATAATATACAGCGCCTGTTCTCTCAAGTACTCGTCCCATGAAACCAGTCTGAAAACAAACGGACAGACAATTATAATGAAGAATTTTCTTGGAACTATAGTTGCGGCAGACGCAGGAGTGGTAGCTTCAGTAGTGATCGTTAGCGATCAATAGCAATGGTTAGCAATTGTTAGCGATCGTCAGCAATCGTAAGCGATCATTAGCAATCGTTGGTGATCGTTAGCAATCGTTGGTAATCGTTAGCAATTGTTAGGGATCGTTAGCAATCGTTGGTGATCGAGAGCAGTCACCAGGGATCGTAAGCAATCGTTAGCGATCGTTAGCAATTGCTAGCAATTGTCGCCAATCGTTAGCGTTCATTAGTGATCGTTAGAAATCGTGAGTGACCATCAGCGATCGTAAGCAATCGTTCGCAATTGTTAGCGATCATCTGCAATCGTTAGTGATCGTCAGCAATCGTTAGCGATCGTTGGTGATCGTTAAGGCCCGTTTACACATGCGATTTTTAATGCGATATTTGTCGCGCTCTCCAATGCAACTTTTGTCGCAAATGTTAAAGTGCCTATGAAGTAAAAAATAACTGAAGCTTATTTGAAAGACCTTTTGAAGACAAGAAGAATAGTGCTTTCTGTTTTGAAATGTTGCCTGTCATTCCGGAGATATTCAAGTTTTTTGTGTAAAAAGTGATGACGTCATAAAATGCTTCTAAAGGAAGACAAATTTACAAAATAAAGAATATCTTTAGAACTATAAGAGCGGTGCTCTTCAAACTTAGCACCTGTAATGTACATCAGACAACGCATAAAATAACATCCATTGTGCTGTTGCCATGGCAACAGTTTTCCTTCCAGATCAAGTTTTTGCCGAACTGACCTTCCCATTTTTTGTCTTAACCAAACATCATTCACTCTAAATGAGTTTATTAGGAGACCTACAGCAACATGGACTCTATGTGTGTTTCGAGGACTGTCTGTCTTGCCTGATTTGATAGAAAATTGAGATATATGGTTTACAACAGAAAGGGACTGGAGCCAAGTGTGTTGCCATGGTTACAATATGATCTGCGGCATGTTGTACCTTTCTTGAAGGTAATTATTGGTGCCAAGTTTGAATAATATCACTCTTATATTTTCACAGATATTCTTGATTTTGTGATCTATCTTCTCAATAGAAATATCCATGACGTCATCAATTTGCTAATTTGCATAACACAAAAACTCAAATATCTCTGGAAAGAAATAAGATATTTCAAATCGGAAAACGCCATTCTTCATTATTTTGAAAAGCCTTTCAAATGAGCATCAATAATATTTTACTTCATAGACACTTTAACTTACGGCGATTTCTGTGCGATTTGGGTATGATATTTGATGCGATTTGCCGTGATTTTCCAAAAATCGCCGCCAAGTTGCATCGGGTTTCGAACATGTTCGAAACCTCTGCGACTTCGCGCGACAAATCGCGCCCAAATTGCCACAAATCGCCGCTAGTTCACACACGCGATTTGAAGATGCAACTTGCGCGCGACAAAAATTGCACAAAAAATCACCTGTGTAAACGGGCCTTTATGCGGGTGTCACACAGTCGCGATTTTGCTTCACGATTACCTGACGATGCGAAAAGTGACAAAAATCATGAGTCCCTCGCGAGAGGTCTTAGAGCACTTGACGGGCTCTGATAACGGACTTAAGTGGTCTTCAGTGTGTCTTGAAGGACGTGATAAGTCGGCAAACTCTCACGAACATTTTGACCATGCTCAAAACAATCGTGAGAGTCAGCCGATCTATCTTCGTCGGGTAGCGGACGCCAAACCGTCGTCAACTGCTCTTAAATGCTCTTGACGCTCGGGAGCCGCTCGTGAGCCGCTCGTGAGCCGCTCTAATTGATCGCCAGTCCCACTGATAGGTCGCCAACAGATCGCGAGTAGGACGCGAATGAACGTGGACTGCTCTGTTACGGCACGTCTGTTGATCGTGTTTAGCTCGTTTGTAACTCGTGTATAGCTCTTGACAAACGTGAGTTGGACTTCACCTTGTGGTATTTTTTTATTTTGACGCCACATTTCCTACGTTCTTTTCGCGATATTTTACAAATTTAGATCGTGAAGGTTTGAGCTGATCGTGAGTTTAGGTCTCGACTGTGTGACACCGCCTTTAGGAATCCTTAGTGATCGTTTGCCATGGCTAGTGATCGTTAGCGATTGTCGGCAACCGTTACCAATCGTTAGCGATTGTTGGCAACCGTTACCAATCGTTAGCGATCGTTAGTGATCCGTAGTGATCGCTAACGATCGTTAGCAATGATTAGCTATCGTCAGAGATTGTTTGCAATCTTTAGCGATCGTTGGAGACGATTAGCAAACTGTCTTTTGCCTAACATTTTTGCGCCGTAGTGATCGCTAACGATCGTTAGCAATGATTAGCTATCGTCAGAGATTGTTTGCAATCTTTAGCGATCGTTGGAGACGATTAGCAAACTGTCTTTTGCCTAACATTTTTGCGCCCAAACGAAAGCAAATAGGCAAAGTGTAATTCACATGTAAAGTGATTATGTCTGGGGAAAAGAAAGATATCTATTTTATGACCAATGTTGGTTATTAAGTTTACATCTTCAACGTGGGGATATTTATGGCTGTTTAAAATTACAGTCGAACCCGCTTTTCGGACACCCGGTTATTACGGACAGTTGTCTTGGTATTAGTTGTCTGTATTAACGGGATTAGACTGTGGAAGGATTTGTACGGAGAGAACAACCCTTGCCATTCAGTCACACTCCAGTGGATTTTGGAACAATCACACGGCCATAAAAATACTCACTTTGAAGATGTAAACTTAAAAATTTGCATACTAGCTATTTTTTAGACGCTCTTTTAAATTCTGATAATTTCTGTGCTTCAGGTTACCGGGTTTTTATGTTTTAGGAATTTAGGACTGGTGACCAATTAATGCAAAAGCCCAAAAATAGTGAAATGATTGAGAAAGAAAAAGTGTAGTTGTGTACCTGTTTTTGTCTGTGTCAGCATCCATGAACATTGTGGTATGGCGATCAATATGTCCTGAGACTTCCTTAGGATCAAGGGCTTTTCCAAACAAATAACCCCTAAGAACCAATTTATTAACGTCATCAGCAAGATGCCTTTCAAGATGTGAGTGTTAACTAAGAGGTGACATAGACTGGGTAAAAGAGCAATCGTTAAAAAACAGATGTTATTGGGTTCACAGGCGTGACACTCAGATAAAGTGTAATGCATCAGTCAATTCCAGCAGTACCCATGTCCCCTTCGGGACATCCCCCGGCATTCAGATGAAAGTGAAATGCATCAGTCAATTCCAGCAGTGGCGATGTCCCCCACCTCGGGACAACCCCCGGGCATTCAGATAAAAAGTGTAATGCATCAGTCAATTCCAGCAGTGGCGATGTCCCCCCCCCCCGGGGACAACCCCCGGGCATGCAGATAAAAAGTGTAATGCATCAGTCAATTCCAGCAGTGCCCATGTCCTCCCTTCCCCCCCCCCCCCCCCGGACAACCCCCGGGCATTAGCATTTACTGAAAAATATTGGCAAATGCCTTCTGGCGAGGGCATAAAAGCTGTTCAAATGCTCCGGGGTATAGTAAAAAAAAGCCAAGGAAAATGTTTTCGAATCTGTACTCATCCAAACGTAATTTAAAGTTAAACTAAGTCAACAGAGAAGTGTTTTCCCTCAGCGACAATTTTGTCGTCAGAAATGGAGCCAGGATTCTTTGAGGTCGAAAACACGAGGATTTCAAATGCCCTGGGGTACACTGAGTGTAGGCTAATGGCCGATCCCCGGGGTTAGAACATGAGCAAATGCCCGACTAATGCCGGGTGGGGTGGGTAGGCACTGCCGAAATTGACTGATGCATTTGGCGTGATGAGTCAATGGAGAAAGGGAAGGATCTGCTCAGTAGCATTGCATTCTACTTTCTGCAATGAATAAAGTAAAACCCCGCGTACAACAACCTAGATTTTTCAAGTCAGCCTATAAAGGTTCTTATATATTTGATGTCTACCGAGAATTTTATAGGCTAAAGAGGAAAACGTGCTTGCTGCTGGTCCAACAAGTTATCTATATGGGTGTGGTCCCTTCCTTATGTAAAAGAAACAGATGTCTAACAAGTAAGACAACATTCTACACACCCTGCTCTAGAACCTAATTCAGGTTGTTTGTGCATGCTCAACAAAACTAAACTGCTTTTAAACACCAATTCATGCCTGGTCAGGTTGCACAGTCACCACAGAAATGATTTCTTTCTGATTTTCCAAGAAGGAACCTCTTTCAATTTTTTGGTTCAACAGGTTCTTGTATAATGGGGGGTTTAGATGTCAAAATTTTAGTCTACAGGTTCTTAATCCACTGGGTTCTTATACGCGGATTTTTACTGTATGGCAGCATGCAGTCTTGCATTTGCTTAGCGTTAAACAGGGCAACCCCCCCCCCCCCCCCTTCAAATCGCAAATTCCCCGTTTTGACATGCGGAAGCGTACACATGTACCTCATAATAGAAACAAAGATGGTGGCGTTTGTGAGACACTTTGAACAAGACGTCATCCAGTGCAAAGCCCCGGCTAAACGTTCAAACATTTGCGCGACAGCAAATGGTGGACGCGCGGCTAAACGCCCCATTAACGTGTTAATGTTGAATGGCATTGTTGGACGCACCGCTTAAAGGGGCTATGTCGCAAGGTGAGTCTGCGCAATGAGTTCCTGTCATGTGACGTCACCTGACATCACACATGTCAAATTTCTATTGTTCCCTCCCCGGATCGCGGCAAGTTTTATCGCGCTTGCACTCGTGTCGAACCTCGCGAGGTAAACAAACACACGATCGATTTCGCTTTTAAATTCCTCTCCAACTTCCACCACTACTGGAAGACATCGAATTTTTCGAAGGTACAACTAACAAATCGCAGAAATAATTTACCAAAAATCTAGCCAAGTAAATACTCTAACTAATTTGTAAACTTGAGATCTATCCTTCCACGCAATACGACGGGATGGAACGGATTGCAGCGAATTCGACAGTAATGGCCGCCAACTTGATAAAAAGCAACCGAACGTTTTTCAAGTTGTTAGTACCCAGTACTCACCCGCCATCCTCGCTACATAGCCCCTTTAACATCCCAACATTGTTGTCCAACATTTGTTGGACGCACGGCTGAAACATGATTGGCTAGCGCTTTTGTTAGCGTTATCTTGGAAAGCTTGCAAGCCGCTCAAACATTGCTGCGCCCAACAAACTGTAATGGGCAAAATATTTGATTGAAAACAAAATATTCCCCCAACAATAAATGTTTGTCAAACAATCTAACATGGGGCTAAACTATCTAACATTGATCAACCAACAAATGTTGTATAACAGTCTTAGAACGTTTAGTCACAGGACACCCAAGCGTAATGTTTGCATAATAATGATATTTGAAAATATAGGTAGTTGTATGGAATTTTGCATTGAACATTTTAAGCAATATGTAAAATCAAAATTGCTGAATAAAATCGTTGAAACATTTATTGCAGTTGTGTTCTATCTTTATACAGTGTTTCTATGCTATTTGAGCGATTTTAAGTCCATCTAGCTTCCCTTGTACAATATAACTGAAAGGAAGGAGAGTTCGGTAGCTTTCGGCGTTCGACACGTCTCCACAAATGGCTCATTTTTCGCACAAAAATAGGTGCTGATCCCATTCTGACTGGTCGTCCTAACAGTAGAATAACGTTAAATTGCATTTCTTCGAACAAATTGAACATCCCTTGTTATTATGACGAATAAGCCGCTCCACAAAATCACATAGCACTGCAAAATATGCGCCATAAATCCGCAAAATATGCAAACATTACGCTTGGGTGTCCTATGGTTTAGTCGGGGCTTGACATCCTCTTAATAATGCAACTCCATGAACGAAGCAGAATGACCCATTGCGGGAAAAGTTATACAAAACAGTTCTTATACTTGTCTCTCAACAAAAAATGTGCTGCGAGTTGCAGAAAAAGTTGAGCGCTTCTCTAGTGTTAACATGTTATGTAACATGTAATCTGCAACTTGTAACTTGTACAGCATCTAAGGTGTTTTAGGCCCCGTCCACACGTATCCGTTTTCGTTTGAAAACGCAAAAGTTTTTTTCCGTTTTCGCTTCCCGTCCACACGTATCCGATGAAAACGGTCACCGAAAACGGAAACTTTTGAAAACGCTTTCGAAAGTGGAAACTTTTGAAAACGGTGTTTTCGCGTTCTCGTGTGGACACCCGAAAACGGAACTTTTCGAAAACGATGACGTCAAGAGGTCGAATTCAGTCCACTACGCATGCGATAAAAGCGATGAAAAGTCACAAACAACTCGCAGGCTCGGCTAAAATCAGTGGCGCGCATGCTCTTTAGAGGCATTTGAAGCGTTTTCAGTGTTTTTGCGCATGCGTGTGGACAGGCAAAAACGATTCGAAAACACTACGTGTGGACGGAGAGATTTTGAAAAACGGAAAGAAACTTTTGCGTTTTCAGACGAAAACGGATACGTGTGGACGGGGCCTTAATGTTCCAGCAGTGTCGATATCTTGCAGGCAGTATCGTGCAGGATAGGGTTAGGCTCAAAGACTCACTCCAGGGACCCCCCCCCCCAAAAAAAAAAAAAAAATCCTTATTGACTTGTCTCCCCTCCCCCTTACGTCATGGAGTCTTGATCCGCCACTGTTAAGGTGGTTCGATACAGTTTTCTGGAGACCATACCTACATTTTTTAATCGGCTTTTAAGCGGTCTTCTCCAAGTCAGATCAACATGAAATTTTCACCACTAACTAGTTTTGAATTAAAGTTTGGCAATATATATTGTCTGGTAAAATCGATATTACCATGACGACGATAAACAAGAAACTTAGAAATCAGTAAAAGTGAAATTTAACGCGTTTAAGATTTCGCATTAAAAATCCCATATAGACTTCTTAAAATATGGTATATGGCATATATATTTTGCAAGAATAAAAAAATTCTGCATGTTTGATTTCAAATAAATCGCAACAATATTTCAAACCTTACTATTTGTGTACTGTTAATAAATTGATCGAGAGATTAACACTGGTTTTGTGAAATTCCTTAATGATAGTGTCAAAACGTAGCTTGATGTTATGTTTGTAAACCTTGAAAGTTTTGTTTACTTTCTGTTTTGCGATCTTGAGAACTGCCTGTTTTCCTAACATCGCTTCATGTGCAATTTTTGGGTAATTTTCGATTTTAATCGCTTTTGCAAAAATCTGAGAAACGGCTCGATGGATTTTTTTTAACTGTATCGAACCACCTTAAGGCTGTTAAGGCTGTTCGTCTTCATGTGGACAAGTAAAACGACCCGAAAACAATCGTGTGGAGGCTTACTGGATCCGTATATACGGTACTTAAAATACAGGTGTGTGAGTTAACTTACTGATCTTTATCGAGTACTCTCAAATTTCCAAGCCAACGATTAAATCCTACAGCCACTTCATAGGAATTGATATAACCATCCTCATCTTTATCAAAAGCGTGGAAGATATCTCGTGCCTTCTGTATCTCAAGAGGAGATAGCATTCTCACAAGTTGAAACTGTAAAAAAAAAAGAGAAAACATCAAAGAAAATTCCTATTATAATGGACACCCTTAGTGCAGTAATAACGAGAAATGTCCGAAATCACTGCGTTTTCGTTCGGGAATATAACTAAACTTTCTCCAATCCGTTACCCCTGGGGTAGTCTGCGAGTAATCCCTCATTTTCCTCAGGGATATTAGAGCGCCTTTCTCGTGTGGGGTGATTTTCCCATGCTCTCGCGTTTCGCTCGCTCCAGGGTAACTCGGGGGGGGGGGGGGGGGGGGGGGGTGGCTCGGGTACACGAGGCCATATAAATTGGCCCTTAGACAGTAGTCTACCCCTGAGGGAGGGGTACCATATACAAATGACAGAGGTGATCGGGAATTTAAAAAAAAACCTAAAAGGTACAAGAAACTCGTTTTATGGGCGTGGCTCAAATTCATTTTCACCACTAGGAGGCACCAATTCTAACACAAAACACGTCATGTTCTGTCATATTTTTTTCAGCTCAATACCCTAAAAGGTAGCGCGATAATCTAACGGTAGTCATTTTACATTTTGGTACCCTGGGTGATACCAATCTACAAATTTTGCCCTCTAAAAGGTATGACAATCAACCCCATCATTTTTATAATGGGAGTCCTTCCTGGGTCTTAACCTCCTTTGCTCCTTGAGATGGTTTCTAATCATCTCTCCGAATGGTATTTTGTACCCTGCTTAACTAATATTTTACAGTTAACTACTAAAAATGTGCAATTCCACAAACGTTCTGAGTTGTGCACATATTACAGAATTTTGTAAAGTGAACTTGAAGATAAAATGTCTAATTTTTATCAGCCAGTGAACGAGAACAAGTTGGCCTACCTTACTCCTATTCGCACTGATACGTTTCAGAGCTTCATGGTTAAGAAATTCCCACCAGTCAATTGTACCCGTTTGATCTTTATCCATTCGTTTAAACTGTCCAAACAAACATTTATCACATTTATCACATTTATCACATATCAAGATATATAGTCATCAGTTTCAATCGTGTTCTCCTCTTAGATATTTTTTTGTTCTTAACATGGGTCATGGGGGTTCAGACAATTTTGGTTCGAAGCTGCTCCAAATTAAAATTATCTTTGTCGAACATGAAATAGACAAATTCGGATAACGCATTGTTGTACCCAATTCAAACCTTCTGGGAATAAGATTCTTTGTTCACAAAATTTCCATATAATTTCCATGTCCATGTCAACCCGGCCAAGAGGTTTGAATTGGGTACAACAATGCGTTAGCCGAATTTGTCTATGCTTATATAGTACTAAGAGGAAGATATCAAGTTTCCAATCCTGGCCACCTGCAGCCCAAGACACTTATTTTTACTCTAAGAGCGCTGGTAGAGTAATTTTAAACAAAACTGGGCCATGATTTCTGGGTTTCCAAGTCAAAAACTGTCTTATGAAGATGTCTGTATAATGAAGAGGTAGAGATTGATTAGATGAGTTTTGCCCTAGCTATAGCAGGGGCGGATGCAGGATTTTTCTTAGGAGGGGGTGCACCTCTAAGGAATGACGTAACTGAAGGGTGACGTAAACAAATTTTAGAAGCGGACAATGCAGACTAGGTCATCTCAGGGGGGGGGGGGGGGTGCGCACCCCCTGCACCCTCCCGCTAGATCCGCCCCTGTATAGTGAACTGAATTTAAACGGATGTGCTGTCTGTTTAATAGGAGAGACTCCACAGTGTATTTCTCTCTTAATTTTTTTCTTTTCAGGGATTGTCCAACATTTCACAGTAATAGCTTGACCAGTGATGCATGAACATTCCATGCGAATGGCAGTGATCACAGGAACCATGTTTACAATTGCTTGGCAACAGAAACAAGCACAATTGAAGATGTGAACTGCATCATATATGAAGCATATATGACCGTGGCATACTTTGAAATGAAAATGTCAAGGGGGAGGGGAGGGAGTGGCAGTGTATGGCAGAACCCAGGAGAGGGGGGACTTGAGGAAAGTGTAATGAATATGGGAAAAGTCTGAAAAGTGAGAACAGGATTTGTAATTTAGAGGGTGCCTAAAAGTAGAGGAGATGCAGAAATTACAAAGCAATGGGTGCGCGGGAACCACCAAAGGAAGGCCCCCTGTCTCCTCCTCCACCTCCCCCATTCCCATGCATTTTTGTTAGATTACAAAGAATTTGTGCCCATTAAGTTATCAGCCAGCCAAAGAAATCATTGATATTAAATTACAAAATAAATGATTTTTGATGCTCGGCGCTAGAGTGATCTGCATACAGACAGTCCAGAAGGGTGGCTGATACCTGAGTTAATCTCTGTTACATTATAACTTATAAGCAATACGTAATTTACAATAAACATACCTCATTTCTAACCTCCTCCTCCATATAACTTGGCATGTTCTCATTGTGAATGTCCCTGAATTCCCCTGTTTTAAAGCGGACAAACTCATCTTCGTTTATCTGAGTGTCTGAAAAGAATTAAGCTTCATTTACTTAGGCAATTGAAAGGGTCGGAGCATAACCAACCTATGCCGAATTTGAGACCTTTATTTTTGTGTTCATTTTGCCTCATTTTTGGCATGTGACCCACAAATCAACCACAAAACATTGTTCAGAAATTTGCATGCTGGTTTTTCCATCGCCTTAGAGAAATAACGCAATGTAAATAAACTAAACTACCAGAAGACAGATGAGTGATTTGATCATACTCTAGTGATTTGACCATACTCTAAAACGACACCATTACAAAGCAGATTGACTGTAAGAACATGCGACTGCAAATACTCCTGACCAATGCCAACAACAGACAGACAGACAGACACCTTTATTTAAAAATAAAATTCTATGTTCTCCCAGGGTAGTCCCTTCAGAGGGTTAAAAAACCCCACTGCTATCAATGGGAGCCCTGGGAGAAACATAATTAACTAAATTTAAATGTACAAATACTGAAAAAACCTGAAGGAAAATACCGTTATTTACACACGCCTGGCTCACTTATCGATCGTGAGCTCGCTTATCGATCGTGAGCTCACTAATCGTGTAGCGTGTGTATAAGCCAACATGTTTATATAAGGCCTGTTCAGTGATTGAAAGACATTAAGTCTGGAAATCCTTAAGTCTCTGGCACCTCTCAAAGAAACAAGTTGTGTCCCTTGTTGTACCTTGTGTCTGAAGCGCTATTTAGTGCTCAAAGTGAAAATAGACCTTGGTGGACAAGATAAGCCAGCAGGAAGGTCTGGAATCACTTCAGATCAGGAATGGCCAGGGGCACTATTGTGAGTGGTAGGATTTCCCATCCCGTGCCGTAGTTGAAATGCCCCATACCCGAAGTGCTTCCAGACTTCTAAAAATTTTCCGTATTTTGTTTAGGCGGAAATTCCATTTTTGTTCTCGCCATTGATATCCTGACATGATTTGCGACACCTTTGCTGACTATTGGTGACTATATTGAACAGGATTTAGCGGTCTGGGCCCAAACTTGGCCATCTGAAGTTAGAAAAAAATCAGCATAAAAACGAGAAATTCGAGTAAACTTTGGGATTCATTTTCTCGAGCAGGAGACAGGGAGTTTAGTTTATTTTTGTTTTTTTGCATATGTTACTTCTCTAAAACGTGGAAATAACACAAATATAAAAAAAATTCTGAACAATGTTTTGCAATTAATTTGTAGGTCACATGCCAAAAATGAGGCCAAATGAGCGTGAAAAAAAAAAGGCCTCAAATTTGACATAGGTCAACTGGTTATGCTCCGAGCCCTTCAATTACACTTTACAGTTTATTGGTAGGATTAACACTCAAGCCAGCTAAATCATAACTCTTGACACTTTTACAATAAACATAATTTACTTAATAAGTACTATGTACCTTGATTCACATCTAGTTTATCAAAATTTTCTATCAACTGTTGCATTTCTTCATCTGTGAGAAGAGTTGTAAAGCTTTCCTGCAAACACGATATCCAAACATCTACCGTTAAGTTATTAGGTAAACCCTTTTACTACTAAAGTAAGGAACTAACTGCAAAATGTACATGTAGCTACACATGGTCTGGTATATAAGGGTGAGAGTTACAGAGTCCCAGCAGCACAATCCACCACCCAAAAATGGACAGAGTACCCCCACCTCCTCCCGAATCAAACTGTATTTTATTTCCCTTGACAGTTTGTAGTTTACAGTGAAATCCCGATTTTTCGAATACTCGATTTTTTGAAACTCCTGATTATTCGAACCAAAACTCGTTCCCCAGTAATCATAATTGGACTCAGAGTGGAGTATAGTTGAGGGAGTAACTGACACTGGACAATTATTTTCAAATCAGCTGAACACATGCTGATAGTCCAAGGGTATCTGAAATTACATTCACAGTTACCCTTAAATTAATCACATGAACAACAAAATTTGAGTTTAAAAAGTCTATGTGGACTAATTTTATGTACCGGTACTCAAAACGTCAGGGATATTTTTTATGAGTTTGAAACCGCAAGAGGGACACAAGGCCAAACAAAAAACATTCAAGTGCACCTGATTGACGTATACAACTTAGGTGTCCAATTACAGCTATCCAATTAAAAAAATTGCAATCGTGCAGGTGTAATTGAATTGGACACCCATGTGACCGTGCACCAATTATCAATATGGATGACCAATGGCAATCTTTTTTTTTGTTACTGATATCATTTGAACAGCAAAATACTCACACAATCAAAGCAACTCCATCCTGTCTCTGTATTTGCCTTCCTAAATGCCTGCAGCTCTGACTGATCATACAACTTGCCTTTCTTCTTCAAACAGAGTTCGTGGAATACCTTGCAACACACTCGGCAAGGACGAACTTCGGCTCCAGTATATGTACGACAAATAGAGCACAGCTCTTCATTCTCGACCTTATTTTGGAAATTAAAACGAATTTTAGGCAAAATCAGCGATCCAAGCTCCAAGACATGGTGAGTGAAAAAAAAAAATGGCGACTGAATTATCGGCAAAGGTCTCCATTTGAATTGGCGACCAAAGGATTTAAGCTTACATGTAAGATCACTCTAAGGTGCGGGATTGCAGAAAATTGGAATATACTAATTTGCATCTCATTGAATAAGAATAGATCTCATTGTCTCAACACCTTGTTCTAAAGAGAATTGAAAAAAATAGAACCAATTTTCCGCAATCCCGCACCTCACTCTAAGATCAAAACAATAAAGTTGACTTTACGTTTTATCGATTTTTAGTCGGGATTTCACGAGTTTAAGTATATGAAAAGGTAGGGATTTCACAAAGAATAGGAATGGGAAGCGAAGCCATGCCATTGAAACATAAAAAAGTTAAGGAAAACTGCCATTCAGAAGTATTATAAAAATGGCGTTTCAAAATATATCAAACAGACGCACGTAAAGGTTCTGAAAGGGGTACCATTTTCAATGAAAGGTATATGAAAGGGGTACCATTTTCAATGAAAGGTATATGAAAGGGGTACCTTTTCTGTCAAAATGGGTATATGAAAGGGTAAGGGTTTGGACCTCGGGGCAGAGCATCCCCGTAGAAAACTTTATTGAGTACAACCTCCGGGTATAAGACATGTGTACTGGCATAAGGTTCTGTTTTTTTGCCCATGATTGTGGGATATGTAATGAGGGGGGCCAGGAAAAAAACACACCAAATAATAGGGGGGGGGGGGGGGGGCTTCCAAAAATTGCAAGGGAAAAAAATCTGAAATTGACATAGCACCCCCCCCCCCCCTCCCCCTCTGCATAAATTATGAACCCTCCCTAAGTAAAGAAAATAAACCAGTATAGATTAAAAGTGAATGGGGAGAGGGGGGAGCTATCAAAAAACGACTTTAATAATAAGTAAGTAGGTACATGGCAAATGAGGTAAAAATAAATGTTATCATTTCTACAAAATATTTCAATGTGTTTAGAGTTTTTAATGGTTGAAATTTTGAACAGTGGCATTGTATGCTCATCACATTTATTTTTAAACTTGGATGTGATCACAAGAGATTTGAATTTGATAGGATTTGAATTAAGCGTCAAGGCATCCAGCATGGTAAACCAAGGCGCTCTTGGCCAGAAGTTCTCTCATGGCTTCGCCATTCATTCGCAGGCATTGCCTGGTCCTGATTTCTTATGACGGTGTGGCACAAGAGAACATCTGAAGACTTGTTGATATAACTTTGATTTGACAGTTCATAAGTCTGTTTGCGTGTTTAAAGCTTTTGAAATAGTACTTTAAAATTGCTAATAGTACCTTGAAATTATTATTTACACACCTTTTATAATGTTTTTATTTATGGGTCTGGGAATCTTTTAATGGCTTTGCAGTAACACTCCACTTTTACAGTGATAATTGGCTTGTAGTCCCTTTACAGATTAAAAATTTAACATTAAACATCACAAGCATCATCATCATCATCATCATATTACACCAACCAGACTTTACTGATTATGTCCTGAATATACATCATATATTGTTACAAGATTTACAGACAACTACAATCAATTTAACAAAGCTTTTAATGAATCAGTTTAGTATGAAATTTATTCAATGTGATTTAAGTGTTTATCCCTATATTTCAGATCATTAGTAAGTTTATTTACTTTATTGTGTAATCAATTCAAGCTGTCTCTTTAGCATAGATTCTGATATTCCATTATAGAAATCAATTATTAACAGCCTTTGAACAGTAATTGTCATTTTATTTATTAGAGCTGAGAATGAGGTGTCCATATCAAGTATGTGTATCAAATGAGGTGTCCATATCAAGTATGTGTCTCTAAATGAGGTGTCCATATATCAAGTATGTGTTTGTAATGAGGTGTCCATATCAAGTATGTGTCTGTAATGAGGTGTCCATATCAAGTATGTGTCTCTAATGAGGTGTCCATATCAAGTACGTGTTTGTAATGAGGTGTCCATATCAAGTATGTGTCTCTAATGAGGTGTCCATATCAAGTACATGTCTCTAATGAGGTGTCCATATCAAGTACATGTCTCTAATGAGGTGTCCATATCAAGTACATGTCTCTAATGAGGTGTCCATATCAAGTATGTGTCTCTAACTTGCAGTTCAATAGGATCCTTCTTTCATAAAAGATGCAATAAAAATGGACATGGCCAAACCTTAAAAACTTTTGTATGAGTTTTTGTAAAAGGTTTTATAGAATGTTAGAATTAAAAAGTTGGCTTCTGTTTCAACAGTCGGCTGGTTTCAACTGGCGAATAAAAATGTGAGAATTGTAAAAGGAAGATTTGTCATTTATCGGAAAATCGAGAACTTGACACCTTCACGGCACCTACTATAATCGCGTTTTGAAAACGACAAACTTTTCTAAAGGAATGTTTACTCAAAACTTGTCAAAAAACTTGTACTGTAACTATTAATTATAAGTCTGAAGTAAATCTGTATATTTTTGATAAGCTTATTAAGTGGTTATCAGGTTTGCAATTCAAAACTTTAAATACTTACTCTAGTTTTCCAAGCACCAAAGTATGGAATGCTGACAACAGCATTGTCACGTTTGTTCCAATATCCTGCCGTACCACTGTCATAGGAATAATCCGTTCCCAACTCTGGCAGACCATAAGAGAGTGCAGACTTGTCACGATTCATGTGTTCCCTGTCATAATCATCATCTCTGCTAGTAAACTTAACGTTTTTCTGTTCATGCGAAGCCATGTGTGTTTGTCTTTCAATGGACGGACTGTCTTTGCTGTGGTTGCTAATTGTTGGGCTGTCTTTGCCTTTTAGGTTAGAGTCTTTCGAAGCCATCTTTAGAGCTGACACAACAGCAGCAGTCTGCTGGACTTTCTTAGTCCGATCTCTATTTTTTTTGGATACAATAACTCCCATTGCAAAATCCTGCAAGAATTCCAAGACGTCACATTGTCACATTTTTTAAGTGAAAAAATTTCCTAACGTAATGTTTTGGTTACTAACCAGCCGCCTGCACGTAAATGCAATCAATCAATCAATGGTAATCAAAGGTAATTTACATATTAAAAGCAATCAATAGAGCCCAGTGCCCTGGCATCGTCACCTGGCTTATCTCGCAGATAGAGACTTGAATCGAGTTATCCCATAATAGTTCTTTAGAATTGTGGCAGAAGAAAGCGAACACGTTTGAGCTGATCGAAGATGATGGCGGAGGAAGGAGAACTGTCATCTCCCGATGAACTGGAAACAAGTAAGGTTTTAAGATTTAGCGTAATAACGAGCGATATAAATTTAATGTAATGTGGATGAAACACAAGGTGACGCCAATTGAGGTTCATTTCAGCAGATTTCAGACCACGAGTTCATTCAAATCTCTTCTCTTTTATTTTAGTTTGTGAACTATAAAATTTCAAGTGTCTCGATGTTATTTCCATTTTTCATGAAACGTGTGAAAAGTGCGATCACTTGATTTCCTCAAAGACAAAATTGAATTACAATAAGTTGTGTAGTTGTCAACAAACCTACATGTAAGCTTATTTATTATTCCTGCTTAATTACAGGCAGGAAATGGCGTCGATCAGGCTTGCAGTTACCTTACTTGTCGTAGTTGTTCATTTTTTGTGCTTAAATTATTGTGCAAACCTGTCAAACTGTTATAATGTGGGTTCATTTCAAACTTTGCATTACCTGTAGTTATTTTAGTTTGTTATGAACAAATCCTTGATCGATAACACGGCCTTGTGTTCAGCTTTCATTCAAATAAATGCCAATATCCTTTCAATGTAAAAAGTAACGTGGATGAATTGAATTTAATAATCGTATTTAACTTAACGTATTTTGCTTAACATGGACATAATAGAAAAAAGCATTTCTTAGTACTTTTATGTTTTGCAAATGTGTAACAAACAAATCATACTTTCCAGAGGCAGTAGCCACGCAGCTCTTTAGAACCTCTAAAGCCCCGTCTACACTAGCAATTTTTATGTGGCAATTTTTATTTGCCAGTGCAGATGATGAAAAATGACCAATTTTTATGTGGCAAATAAATATTGCCACATACTAATAATTGTCCGTGCGGACGAGACGCCACATAAAATGTGACAATTATATCGACGTCATCTGTAGAACCCAGTCCCTAATCTCCAGTCCCAGTCTTCTTCTAGTGACTTTCGCCATCTTGCTTTGTACCCTAGCCTTCATTCCATGGGCATCTCCACTGTGCGAAATTATTACTGATGCAAATTAACAACAAATATTTGTCAATCATCTACACAGGCAAATAAAAATTGCCACATACAGTTGCCATATAAAAATTGCTCGTGTAGACGGGGCTTAATTTCATTGGACCTGGGATGTGATATTTACAGTTCATTCGGCTCCGGTCAAATTGCCTTTTTACTCTTCACTTTGTAAGCACTGAAAAGCCTTCACTGGGAAAGTGTTTGCATTGGAAAAAGGACTAAAATGTATTTTTTTTTTTTGCTGTAGGCTGTGATGGTGTAGAACTTAATGTCCTCGATGATATACTTGGTGAACAAGCTAATGATGAATTTGCTGCTGAACTTGATACCGCTGCTGCTAAATCAAGTGGTAAGATATTCTTACTCCCAGGGATGTAGATAATACATGTAGCTGGGAACTGGGGAAATTACCCATCTGTGAACTTCATTTTTCCAGCTGTAAAAGCCAAATGCAGCTTTAAAAGGACTACGTTTTTCTCTTTTTTACCCATCTGTCAGTTCCATATTCCTGCCTGTTAAAAACTGAATCTACATCCCTGTACTCCATAGCTGTATTGCTTGATAAATTGAGGTTGTCATTCTCGTCTTATTCAGGGTTTGTATGGGAAATCTTGAAAGTCATGAAATGTTAAAAATTACATTTTTCTCTCATGAAGAGTCGCAAAAAAGGTATTCATTGTACAAAAATAATTGTTGTTTTGAAGTTAGTGACCCTGGAAACAGAACTGTGAATCCCGAACTACATCACTGTAAGGACACAAGTCTTTAATTGAAAGATTTTACATGTAGGTCACAGAAAGCTTTAAAAGGTCACATAATGACCTGGAATTTTAAAAGCTGAAAGACTGTACACCGGTATGCGTGTTTATAGATGCAAGCTGTTAAGTTACAAGTAGTGACCAATGGGAGTAGGGATAGAAATTAGCACTCGTCCACTTGCCCAAGCGAGTGTAAAATCTTCTTGGGCGAGAACAAAGGTAGCGCAGTTCTGAAAGTAACTGGCCCAAATGGCAAGTGCTGACAAAATTAAGTTTCCAACGCTGTGGGAGATGAGTGCATTCATTGCTCTGCCATCCCTGCTCCCCAAGACATTGCTATGCATTGAATTTCTCTTAAAATATTTTTCCAGCACCTACCAGAAAACGAAGAGCAAGCAACAGAGAGGTGAAAGGTGATACAACTAAAAAGAGACATGTGGAAAAAGAGTCAAGTCCAAAGAGTCAGCCCAAAGAAAAGACAACTACAAGTGGTCAAAGCTCTAAAAACTCAAGTGCAGCTCAAAATAAACCCAGTAATAAGACTGCAAAGGTGGCTTCTGCTGATGTAGAGACAACAAAAACAGATGTTGAACAGGACAAACCACAGTCTAAAGAGAAGGAGGATGTGAAAGAGGTCAGTAAAGAAAGCAAAGCCAAAGCCAAGGAGAAGGAGAAAGGACCAAGTCAGGTTGAAATTGAGAGCACTGGCAAGGAAAGGGGGAAGGAGAAAGACAGCTCAAAAAATAAACAAAAAGATACCAATTCTGCTGATCCAGACACAGACAGCAAACCAGCTGAGAAAGAAGTGAAGAAGAAACAAGATCAAGTGTCGACTGTTAATGAAACTAAGGAGGTTGTAGCCAAGGATAAGGTGGCTGTCAAGAAAGTTGAAAACGCCACTAAAAAGACAGCTAGTCCTAAGAGGAAAGAACCTGTGAAAGACACTAAGAAAGATGGTTCAAAGAAGGAGGCTGTGAAGAAGGAGGCTGTGAAGAAAGAGGTGAAGAAGGATAGCAACAGCAAGAAAACAACAGAAGGCAGTAAGATGCAAAGTAAAGTCACTAAAGAGAAAGGAAAGGCTGTTCCAGCTGAGAAAAAGAAAAGCACAGCAGGCCCAGTCAAGAAGGAGGCAAAGCCAAGTGAGCACAGTACACCTACTGAAGCTAAAACCAACAACCAGCAGGAGCCTCCCAGTACTGTGCGGGAAAAACCACAAGAAGGGAAGGAAGGTGATGAAGTAAAGAGAAAGTCAACAGAAAAGAAGGTTGAGAAAAAGCCACAGAAAAAAAGCAGTGGAAAGGAAACTAAGAAGATGGCACTATCAGAAAAGGAACATGTGAAAGAGGACAAGCAATCTCAGGTGTGCTCTTTTCTACCATTTTGTCATGGTCCGTCATGATGTCCTGCAAACCTTGTATTTCTGTTGCACCCATAATCACCCATGATTTCTCACATGCATGCAAAGCCCACATCTCTACCCTTTCCTAGATCTGTCACTGAGATACATGTGGGATATTGGATTTTCATCTCAAAAGATTGCCATCAAGTCTTGTGAGAATTATCCATTTGGTCATTTTGTAACAGTTCACCAGCAAGTTACTGTACATGTATGTGTGTAGCTTGTGAGAAGTTTGTTTGTCCAGCAGACATCTTTGAAAATGACACAAGAAGGCTTTTGGAATATTTACATGTATAGCAATATGGGAAAATTGAGAACAAAACAATCTCTTTTTTCTGTTTTAGGAAAAAAAGAGAACTGTAGAATCAAGTGAGGAAGTCCAAGAAGAAAAAGGTTAGAGAGTGTTTTTATGATGTATAATGTTGTGGTTCAAATTAATTTTCAAACCAGTTTGATTTTTGCTTTCCTTTGTCTCAGATCCATTATCATAATTATTATTCTACGACAAAGGAAAACAAAACTCAAACTGGTTTAAAAAAAATTAAACCAAAGAAAAAATTGAACCACAACATATGCATACAGTTGAACCTCATGTAAGCAACCTTCCAGAATGCAAATCCAACTGGTGGTGGTGGCTTAGAGGTCAGACCACAGAGGGTATTAACTTTGAATTGTATGAACCTGTAGTTATTTCATTATACAATTAAGCATGTATTGGTGCAAAGCATTGTTTCATATTGATGTTTTGATGCAAGAGAGAGTGCATTGTATTTGTTTTATTACACTCGTAGTGTTCTCACCAGGCCATGGCCTTGCGGAATTCCCGCAAAAAATTGAGATGGCACACCAATAGCCAAGAAGATGTGCTGATAGGACGCAAGAGCAAGCTTTGAGTCAAACGGACTTTTGAATGTTTACAAATGTATGACTAGTTAAATGGTCAATTGAACACCCCAGAGCCTTTAATTTTATTGCCTTTACCCTTGTTGGTCACACGTACGTGGTGAAGGTTTGCATATTAAAGCATCGCTATCAAAGGGTCATCAAATCGTAAACATCTTGTCCGCCATGTTGGATCAGGTAGGTACTTCATGTAACAGACCTTTTGGAGTGACTTTGTCCCTCTAATATTCTTACAGGGCCCCTATTTTTCAGCAGAGGGGGCCCTGCAACTCCCCAAGGCAAAATCCTGGTGAGAACACTGCTTGTACTGTAACACAATATATGATTTGGGGCTGTGGTGACGTTACTTGTATCAGCAGGTGGGGATGACATGGTAGAGGACTCCTCTGTTGACAACAAAGCCGCTGCAAATGAAGAGATGGAGATATCAAGCAAGTACACTGCTGGTGAGGAAGAGGAGACAATGGAGGTTATTGATGACCTGGAGGAGGGCAGTGAAGGCAGTAACATCAGCGCAGATGAAGACTTCAGTGAAGGAGATGAACCAACTGGATCAGCTACACCTTCTACATCAGCCTCATCTAAATCAGAATCTGGTTTGTATACAGAATTTTGATGATAATAAACCAATGAAAATTTGAAGTAAATACTGTACACATGTACATGTAGCTGTTGCTGAGTGTGGAAAAGCATGTATGAGCAAGTCCACTGTGAGGTATGGGGGCCTGATCTCTTCCTCTGAAAAAAAATAAAAGGACAAAATATTCACTTAGTTTATGTAGCTAGCATGCCCAGGATTGCCCCTATTTTATGATACACATCAAGCATCTCATACTGACTGATGGTCTACATATTTTGGATTATTTTTTTTTTTAGAAAATGTAAGTGGTGCGGAAGACAAGAAGCAACAAGAGAAGCCTAAAGTTAAAAGGAGGAAAAGGAAGGCTGCTTCTCCTATAGAAGGGACTAAGTCCAGTGACGAGAGTGACAATTCGTCAACAGAGAGCCTTCACATCAAAAGTAAGGTGGCAAAGGCATCTTCCAGAGACAAAAGCAAGATCAATGTAGATGACTTCTTTGAGGAAGCTCGTTACTTTGTAATGAAGAGTAATAACCATGAAAATGTAGCACTTTCCAAAGCAAAGGTGAGCATGTTATTCCTGCTTTGATACCGTCTTTTGCAACTACCTGTCCACACGCGTGACAAAACCATGTTCTGCTGGCCAATCAAAATTCAAAGTTTTGACAATCAAACTTCAAAGTTTACCTGCCCACTTGGGGACGTTTTGGCGCCACTTACGCAAATGAACGTAGCTGATTTATCCACCGTTTGGCAACTGAAGACATGGCGTTTACAATAAATAAGTTTGGCAGGAATTTCAAGCAAGGTGTTCCACTGTCAAGTGATTTACGAAACCAAGTGATAGAACTCGCACAACTTCATTCATATAGGGAAGTTGGAAGAAGGCTGCGCATAGATGCGAAGACAGGTAAACTTTGAAGTTTGATTGTCAAAACTTTGAATTTTGATTGGCCAGCAGAACATGTTTTTGTCACGCGTGTGGACAGGTAGTTGCAAGTGACGGTATCACAATACAATTTGTTTCCACCGGACTCCATATACCATAAAATTCCAATAATAAACCCTGGTGTTATATTTGTCTTAAAGGCTTTTTTGTGGGCTTATTTCTCCAGGGGAGGAAGAGGGTTATTTTAGGGGGGAGGGGAAGCTCATTTTTGGAGAGAGTTTTATGCTTCAAAAATGGTTTGTTTCCTCTATAGACCTGGCCATTTATAATCCTCCATAGACCTGGCTGTGGGCGGCACGGTGGTCTAGGGGTTAGCGCGTCAGACTTTCAACCTGAAGGTCGGTGGTTTGAGCCTGGTCTCTGCCGTCGTGTTGTTTCCTTAGACAAGAAACTTTACTCCACACTGTCTCTCTCCACCCAGGTGTATAAATGGGTACCGGCGACAAAATGCTGGGGATAACCCTGCGATGGACTAGCATCCCATCCAGGGGGGAGTAGCAATATTCCTAGTTGCTTCATGCTACGGAAACTGGGTTAAGCTCCGGCCGTGTGGGCCATCTTGGCCCGAGTGCGACTTTTATAGACCTGGCTGTTTATAACTGAGTGATGTAATTTTGCTCTTATATCAGGGTGTTTGGTCAACACCAAAGGCGAATGAGAAGAAACTCAATGCAACATTCAAGGTGAGGCACTTAACATGAAGTGAAATCCATGTCCGTTATGAATTATTTTAGAAAGCTATACTTACTCTTAATATGTTGAACGTGATTAAAAATCCTTTGTGCCACTGGCACTGCATGAAAAAACTGTTAACTTCTCTGTTTGTCTAAATTTAGGCTGTGAAATATCAATCTGTAATGCTACATTTTGTAATGTCACCTAATATGTAGATCAGACTGTTAATCCTTTCACTGGCAAAGTCCATCATAGAGACATGTAGTGTAGTTCTTACTCTTACTTTTGCATCTGTTGAGAAAATCCTTTGTTTTGATCATTCAAAAGAAACCTCTTCATCAGTACTTTTGCATGGTACAAACTTAAATGTGGGATTTTTCTTGAATTATTTATTTTTTGTCCTCTTGGTGGTTGAAGGGTTAATAACTTATTTCTTCTTGCTAACTCAAATGTACATGTATGTATAATGTAGTTATATAAGTGTAAACACAGATAATGAAAAAAAAAAACTACATCAAATCAGATGCATTATCATCTTCTTTACTCATTACTGTCAAGGGTTGATTTACTTTTCTTTTCCTTCCAGAGATACAAGAATGTCATCTTAATCTTTTCTGTAAAAGAAAGTGGCAAATTTCAAGGATTTGCTCGGCTGGCGTCTGAAGCCAAACATGGAGGTCCTACAATGCCATGGGTGTTGCCACCAGGAATGAGTGCTAAAGCCCTAGGAGGAGTGTTTAAACTTGAGTGGCTGAACAGGTACAGCAACCACACAGTAATAATTTATAATTATTTTATTAACTTTCATAAGCAAGTAATGACAATTAAATTTCAAATAAATTTCAGTGTCTTATGATTCCATGCACTGAGAATATTTATTTTGTTGACATTGATGTTGAATGATGGTTCTTCTCTACAGGAGAGAACTGTGGTTCAGCAAGTGTTTACATCTAAGGAACCCCTGGAATGACAACAAAGAAGTCAAAATATGCAGAGATGGACAGGTAATCCAATATTAATTTGCTGGTACACAGTTGATTTCCATCCTTAGGACATCTCAGTTAAACACAACTGTTGCTCATCACTCAGTTTAAACCTCAAGCCAACATTGATTGTTATTCTGTTGTGGTCCCATATGATTGTATATGTTTTGTATTGAATGAATGATTGATTGATTGATTGATTGATTGATTGATTGATTGATTGATTGAATGAATGAATGAATGAATGAATATCTTCATTTAAGTTTCAAGAGTATTAAGCTGTACAGCTTATTGGGTCCACTAAATAGAACTAATGATTAAAATAATTATTTATCACCAGTAATTCTAAAAAAAAAGATTACTTTTTTTCACATTACATTCACAGTGATAGGAAACTGTTGTGAATTTTTGTATTAGATTAGAATAATCTACTATGTACACTGTATTTGCAATAACTGAAAAAACTGATTATCATTTTCATTAATTTTTTATTATATTTTTACGTAGATCACAGCAGTTGCTACTTGTTTTGCAATATCTGACTGTGCCATGATGTTTGATTCAATTTTCCACTACAGTCAACCTCGTCCACGGAGCTTTGTCCTTGTTCATAATGGTGACTTGGATAAACCCCTTGAAAAGGCTGCCAAAATATTCCAAGAATTGTGCTGTATTTTGTCATGTGAAATATTATTTTCATGCAGATACCAGATTCCAAGAAAATTAACGTGGCTGCCAATTGCTAGAAATAACCTACAAAAACAACATTTCATAATTTAATTGTGTCACATGACAAAATACTGCATGATTCTTGGAATAGTCAATGGGTTTTTCTAAGCTACCATTTTGAATGAGGAGAAGGTTAGGAAACTTACATGTAATTTGATCAGTTTGTCACAATAAAAGTGTTGTTAGTAATGGAATGTATTCAGAGTGCCACAAGCAGGGGACAAAGAAAATTGACTCCCTGAATACATGAATAAGTATATTCAATTATTACTTTCATGACAAAAGCTCCTACATGTAAGTTAGCATCTTCCTCTTTATCAGTAAAAGTGCAATGTTTGATCTTGGTATCTTTTTGGAATTCAGGAAGTGGAGCCAGCTGTGGGTGAAGCTCTGTGCCGACTGTTCCCTGAAGACGAGACAGTAGACATCAGCACCTCTCACCACTCATCAGAACGACGACACAGGAAAGAAAGGGATACATCTAGGTTAGCACCACTCGTCATCATAGCCTGCTGGTGGATACAAGTCACTTAAAGCCCATAGCTGACTGACTGTGCATGAATTACCCTTTGCAGCACTTCACAGAGATGTGTGATTGTTGCTCACAACGTGAAGGATCACAATCCATCATTGTTTTGTAGCAGACAGAGAATCGCGGGTTGTCTCTGTCTATTTTCATAAGTAACAGGATTCGCCTGGCATATTCTCCACCGGGGGAGAAGGAAATAAGCTAACAGGAATCGCGGCAGAAGTTCATTCTACCCTTCACTGAGCAATCCTGATGGAGTTAATTTGTTACTTGTCTCCTCTGGCGTGTTGTTCTCACATTTATACTATATTTTGCTATGCTTTTTAGGATGTGTGGGAATGTTGAGATCAAGCATTGCATCCACTATCAAATGGACTTTAGGCCATTCGGCAGCCTAGGACTTTCAAGAATTAGGGAATTCCTCAATGGAAAAAATGACTTTTTCAGTTGCATATCAAGATCTTATGTTGAAAATGGACATACCTTCAGACTGAAATTTTACCCACAGCTCTGGCCTTTTGACTACTGATTAAGCTGATGAACTACCAAAATTATGATTGCTTTCCAAAACTGTTTCGAAGTTTGCCTGCAAAGAAATTCCTTTTTTCCACAAGAAATTTCTCTTGCAGCATTTGCATGTTTTCAACCTGGTGATTAATGCAAATATTGTTGGCATTAATCATTTTTTATGTTGTACCACTTTCCTCTACCATCCGGAAGTTTGTGCAGTTGTCAATTTATCCAAGGATATTATGTATAAATGTCCAACAAGAAGGAATTTATAGGGGACTGGATTCCTAGGAAAGCATCAAGGGACAGTTTAAGCGTTTTGTCTCATACATTGTAACTTGATCCGTGCTAACAGGACTTGACTGAACATTTAGGTTTTTTGTTGTCGCAGTCCACGCACTGTGCTTGCTTGGGTCCTTTATGCTTTTGTGCACACCTCAGACCTCATCAGTGTAATTCCTGCAGTGCATATTGCTTTATTCAATGCTTGAGTGCACAATGCACAAATGACGTTTTTATGCCAAAGCATAAGATGTCAACAACACTTGTGCTGGATGGTTAAGACTCCAGAATATAAACATCCTTGGGACTTGAAAGATTAGTCGTTGAGTTTACGGTGAACTCAAGAAAAGGACTAGACATCTACATGCACGTCACCTAGGACAATATTATCAGAGATGTCAGTCCACTCTGCAGTGAGTTTACATCAGAGTCAAACATGGAGGGCAAGCGGTATTGCTGTCTGGAGGTGACAGGGCCTGTGCTTCCATAAAAGTTTACTTGATTTCTAACATGCTTAGACCTTGTCAGGTTATGATCACTGTTTTGTAGCTTTACAGTGTGTTATCATGATTAATCTTAAGGTTTTCTATCCCTGGGGAAGTTCATTGGTTGTATCTGTCACTGTGTGTTAGGATATGAGGGTGTGGAATGTGCATTTAATTTGAAGATGTTTTTGTTATTAGGCGTCGTCCTAGGCACTCTGATGAACTGCGCAAATCGAAAAGAAAGCACAGAGGTAATATGTCCCCTTTATGCATTATTTTGCTAAATTTTCAAAGTATTTTAAGAGACCTTCAAAGTCAAGATGTCTACTGCAAATTTGCAATTCACTTACATCAATCACTTTGTGAACAGTGTGTGTCAGTGCAACCAATCATGCAATCAAAAATGTCTAGAATAATACTGTATATAAACAGAAGGTAACTGTTCATAACTGCTTGTCAAGGCATTATTTGGCTGTCTTTCTTGCTCAGCAAATTAATCTGTACCAGGGCTAGAAAAAAACAAACATTAAAGCTTGCCCTTTGGGCAAGCATGTCTTAAGTGTTATTTGCCCAGACAAGTGTTTATAAATTGTTACTTGAGATTAGTTCACAGGCAGCTTGTCCGTATCCTTGCCCATTGGCCAAGTGAGTGGGGAAAGTTACTTGCCCGCCACAAAAATCTACTTGTTCCGGACGACCGGACGGGACTTTTTTCGAGCCCTGTGTACATAGAAAAACAGAGCTGTTGTTCAGCTTTGAGATTTCTGGCTACACAAGGAAAATACCGTAAACATCGGTGTAAAGCCGCAGTTTGTTTCCCATACTTTTTGAGCCTCAAAATTAAGATTTTATTTATTAGAGGTGTATAATGTGGAACAAAAATTCTTTAACTTTAGATGATGGAGAAAAGTGAGTCTTGACTGTCTAACAGTGCGGCCAGAGTGCCTCCGAGACCAAAAATCAAATTGAACAATCCACATTGAACACGTAATGCACGAACGCGAGTGTTGTGTTTATAAATTGTCAAAATACCTGTGTTTAAAAAACACTCGCTATCTTTGTCAGACATTTTGAAGCTTTTAGCAATGAAGGAACATCGAAGACAAACAAGAGAAGCCAAAGAAAAGAGTCTGTAAACAAGCGGCCATCTTGGTTAACCTTAGTAACCAGGCTAAATAAAAACGTGCTCAAAAAATTTGCACGGTTTACAAGCTTGTTTTGCCCTGAACGAACGGCGGGCAATGTAACGAATGTAGCTGTTCTGAAAACTACTGAAACTGTTTTTTTTTTCTAATACATGATGATTCGATGAATAGAAGCAATGTCTAGCTCATGTTTTGTGGTGCCAATTCTCTGACTTATGTTTTTATTTTAAAAAAAACTTTTTTCCCCAAAAATTTGAGCTTCAAAACTTGGGATGCGGCTTATCTACAAGGTGCGGCTTATACACCTGTGTTTACAGTAGAACTTGACATAGCCTCCCATGGTTGTTGTCCTTTACTCATTTTCAAACTTTAAGTTGTCAGTCATCTTCACCGCGTGCAGCAGCCAGCCATAATAGCCAGGCTGCTGCCAGCTACAATACTAATGACAGCTCTGGGGAAAAAAGTTTTTAACTTGAGATTTTCTGTACCTATCACATGATTGGTAATGAAAACATAAACAATGTTAATTCCTATCACACAAGATATGATAACTGGGAGTAAAGTGTATTGCCATTCACTGTCAGAGTTTTAAGGTGGCATAGCAATGAATTAGGTTGTAACCCTTCTTTTTATTATACAGTGTGATCATTGTCTTTATTCTTATTGACTGAGAGTACACAGCAGGCTTTTAGCCAGAAATTGAAAAGTGGCCGTCCAGAAGATATTTTCCATCATAATTTTTTAAAGGATTAGGTGCAATTTTCATGAATTTCTTCAAAAGGTGGGCGTCCACAGGACCCCTGGACGCCCTGCTGGCTAAAAGCTTGGTACACAGCTACCAGTAATTAATGCTGGCATCAAATTGTAATGTTATGTCTACAGATGTTTTATTTTTGCATGTGGAAGTGATGACTTGCTGTGTGCCACAAGTCACCTGCTTTATTAGCTCAGTGATTAATTAGCATTTTAAATGTATTATACATGTACAAGAATTATTGAATTGGATTTTTGCATGGTAGCGAGAATTATCAAGGCTTTGGTTTGTGTTTATATCTACCGAAGTCGACCACAAACCTTGATAATACTCGTGATCATACTCAACCTCATCCAGTTAAGCAATATATCACACCTTTCTATGTTTTATAGACAAATTCGGCTAACGCATTGTTGTACCCAATTCAAACCTTTTGAGAATAGAACTCTTTGTTCGTCATATTTCCATATCAGTGAAGCATTGACATGGAAATTATATGGAAATATTGTGAACAAAGAATCTTATTCCCAGAAGGTTTGAATTGGGTACAACAATGCGTTAGCCGAATTTGTCTATTGGCTCAATTTTGGAAGAACATAAGAAGTAATTGTGAGTCACGAGCCAAAGGGAAGTGATTCACAAGCCTTTCAAGTGTTTTGCCAACATTCCAAGTGTTTTATTCTACTGATAAACATTACAAATGTGTGCTATATTGTGCAGTTCCAGAAAATATCCATACTCCCCCCACGGAAGGTTTTTTGTTTAGCACCCCCCATCCCCCCAGGAAATTCCAGTTTAGCTTCATACTTTGCTTCTAAAATGTTGGCTTTTAATACCCCCCTCCCCCTAGGAATTTCCAATGACCTTCCATGGGGTGGGTATGGATTTTTTCTGGAACTACACATTGCTACTTGATTGTTATTTCAGGTAGTTTGTTCAATCACAGTTTTCTATGGTAAAAAGCTGGGCAGGAGTAGAATGTTCTAGCTAGGCTGTAAACAAAAATGACAGAGCTGGTAATTTGCATGTCATAAAATTGCCATGAAGTTGCGTACAGTAATTTAAATTGACATAAATGGCATTAATTTGTATAAATTTACATAAAGTCACACTTGCTTAGGAAAACAACTTGGTGCCCCACCCTGTCTTTCTTAGCTAGAACACAGACACTTGTTGCCCACCCTTGGTGGAACTTGCCTTGCAACAAAATTGTGATACAAGTTGTACAAAAATTGGGATGTAACACACCTGCAATGCAACCTGTCTTGTACAAAATTGTAGCAGAAAAAAATTGTAACACTGGGTGAAAAATTGCAATGAAATGTTACAGCACTGTTCTACCTCTCTGAACAATTATTGTTCAGAAAGGTAAACAGTGTCGAACTTGCTGCAGCAACAGAAAAATGCCTACAAATGCCATGCCACCACATGCAATAAGTGCAACAGAATGGTTGGGTTTTAGTTAACTGAAATCTGATCGGTCGCAGCACAATAAAACATTCCAGAATACTTATGGCATTGATAGTTATTGTCAGTTGCTCTGTAAGGTTCTTGTGCAAACCAAGTGAGCAGTACATAATGTATTGAAACCGTTTTTCAGTTTCAGGTTCAAGGCATCATTCACGGGACCATCATGATCCTTTACCCAGATATGAAGACAGGTATTTAACATAATTTCTTTTATTTCTTACAAATTATTCTTTTTACAAATTAATGTGTTATGAGAACTGCAAGTTTGGGAATACTGTACAGTCCTTTTTTTAGTTTTCACTGCATTCCTTCCATCAAGTTTTCCCTGTTTACAATGATCTTTTTATGAAACTTTATTTTTGTGCCTTGCTGAACCTAATTAGACTTAAACCTTGTTCAATAACATGTTTTTCATGCATTAATTTTGCATTGTTTTCAGAGTGAAAAACAATATAAAGTATAGAAATCTACGTGGGAGAAAAACACTGTACGTGAACAATATTGACAGACGTTTCAACGTTTATTAAATTCTTGTATTAATCTCCCCTCAAGGCCGATTAAAAAGGTGTTTAAACCTTGGGCTTATAAGGCAATTTTCAATTGAATGTCGAAATTTTAACCAAAACAAGTGCATAATTACTCCGGCTAAATGCAATGCTCAGACATAGACAATACAATGAACCAATCAGAACTCAAAGCAAATACATGTAGTCGCCGGCAAGCGCGGGAAAACATGTGCAATTAATGGTTTAGTTCTGATTGGTTGATGAAGTGGCGCGAGATGTTTTAGCCAATCATAAAGCGTAGCAAAGCAAAACAAAACCAAAGTAACTGTGACATTACTTGCGAGACTCAATTGAAAATACATGTAGCTCAATATAGCTCTATGTCATTTCCCATATTAAATGCTTGTGTTTTGTTTATAGATCGCGATACGGTGGTGTGCGACGAGAAACTCTTCTCCATGGCGTGAGTATTTTTTATGCTGCCTTTTCTAAAGTGCTAACATTTAACAATTATATATAAAAAATGTTTCTATAGAGCAAGACAGAGCAGTAGTTTGGAGATTAAGTGCAGGATTCAAGGATGGAAGTGGATTACAGTTCATTAAATTTGATTTCATGACAGGCGGTCAAGAAATCCAAAAAAAATCCACTTTTTTAGCCGTTATTTTTTGATAAAAATTTAATAAAGATTTAAATAGTTTTTAAACTTTACAAAAAAAGTTATTTGCATCGAACAGAACGCTCGATTGCTTTCCGAAGAATTTTCCGAAACATGCTAATAACTGGCTTGTGTTACAAATAGCAATGACAACAGTACTGATGAAGACAACGTCGGAAACGTCAGGTTTCATCAAGTGCCGGATGCAGAAATAACACATTTATGATTGTCTCACTCTGGTTATTTGTTGCAATCGACGTAGCATCTGTTCCTTACTTAGATATAAAATAGCACAAAGCAGAATTCTCAGCTAAAATATAAAGTGGTCACGCTGTTCTTGTGTGTGACATATTAAAGAAGCACTGTTTCTGCATTACGTTTATAAATTTCCAAATTGGGATATGTTCTTCTTGTCCTGCAATTTTAAAGAGACCCTCGGTATGGCTGCATTACAGCGTAATAGCGCAAAATCAAGTGCGTAATATTATTACAATTCTCAAGCCAGCTATTAGCATATTTCGGAAAATTCTTCGGAAAGCAATCGAGCGTTCTGTTCCGATGCAAATAAATTTTTTGCTAACGTTTTGCACGTGCATATGAAACTCGAAAACAATACTCGTGAATAATGAGGACGCTCACTTGTAAACACAAAATCTGCGGGAAAAATCTGGTTCATTGGAGGCCCTATTTTATTGCCTTGCATGTCTTCAATGTCCTTGAAACTTGCAGGCCATATAAATTGATGACCAATCTCGAGATTGTCAAATTTTTAAAAAAATTTATCTCGCGGTTTCCAAATTATCACCACATTTGTAGGCGTAGACCAAATTACATACAAAAATGGCAACAAGAGCAGCTGAGCGCACGCTAATCAAACCTTCTTTCTCGCAATCGGCCAAAGCAAGCCCCTTAATTTTTTACACACCATTTCAAATGGAATCAAACTACTATGAGATGAAACTGCATCTCCATTGCGCATCATTTTCTTTAGATATTAGCCAATTATGTCGATAGTATGTTTTTCACTGTATTTATAATCCCCAAAACTTCATCCCTAAAAATTTCGAAAACGCTCTCATACATTTCTTTCAAACTCTGTCCAGTTGAAGCCCATGGTCTAATCAATTAGTCCACTAGCGGGTTTTACAAAAATTTCTCTTGATCTAGAGAAACTCCGCAACTTGTGAATTTCAGAGGATCACCATTCCGTTGCCATGGAAGCACCGATGTAAACAAATCCTATACTCCCATAAAGTTCAATGTATTGTGTGTTTGCATGCAAAGTGGCTTGTCTTTTTATGCACTATAACAAAAGATATGGCCCATTAAAATTGAAAGGGTGTGGACTTGAGAAATGGGCACGAGCCTCCTTAAATAATTTTAAAAGTTTTTAAAGTGCACCTAAACCCCAATTTTGTTTTCTTTTAATCAACTCAATGTACGTTGAAAAGTCGAATAGTGAAATATTTCTTGTTTTTAATGTCGTGTTAGTGAGTTATAGAGATTTGAATTTACTAAATGCTAATTACATGACGTCAAATGCAGACTCGTTTATTATACAACTACTTGTTTCCACCTCCAAGTAATATTTTTTTTTTACAAATCGATTGACTATTTACAGTTTTTATTTAGTATTTCTTAAATTGGTCATCCTTAAGCTGTGAACTGCGTATTGTAAATTGAAGTAGAAATAATGGTAAAGTCTGCATTTGACGTCATCTAATTAGCATTTTGTAAATTCAAATGTCTATAACTCACTAACACGACGTTAAAAACAAGAAATATTTCACTATTCGACTTTTCAATGCACATTGAGTTGATTAAAAGAAAGAAAAAAATGGGGCTAGGTGCACTTTAAATGTTATTATAAATTTTATTGTAAAGTTTTTATGCAAAAATCTATCTAATACCTACCTACCTACCTTGTCTCGTTAGTCAATACCTCTTTGCTTTCATCACTTTTGGCCATTTTTTTTTCTTCCTATTTCAAGAAAATAAAACAAGCAAGCTCCTGGCAATAATCATGAAAATACAATGTATCAGCCGGACACTATTGTTCCAGCAACTGACAGCCTGTTTGTTTTTCAGTCCTATTCAGATTACATGCGGGAATACCAGCGTTCACGTCACTCTTCATCTCTTCCTCCATTAAGAGTAGGATTTTTTTCCATTTGTCTTATTTTATTTTACAAGCAGAAGAAAATTTTTTCTCTACTATTCTGTCATGTCAAGCCTGCTTTGAACTAACACCTACACCGTTTTTTTTTTTCATTGTGTTTTTGTAGTCACATTTTCCTTCCCGTGCAGTGGATTTACCATCATATTATCCGATACACATGGGTCATAGCAGCTCACGCAGTGGAGGCAGCTATCATAGATCTGTAAGTGTTTGGCATCAATAGCTACTATTCCCCCCTTCCAGGGTTCTATCAGGTGGAAGCCCCTCCCCCCCCCACCCCAAACAAAACAAAAAAATGTCAGAAAAATCATCATAGTCAGCAACATATGAGGTAAGTATTTGCTGTCAAAGGACACTACATGGCAAGGAACATGGAGTAATATAAAAAGCTGGCCTTATGGCAAGCTCAGTTATTGTGCTTTATCAGAGCTTATTGTAACCTTGTCAAAAAATTATCATGACTAAAAAATAAATTGAAATACTATTGTGACATCTGAAAAAATTGTCTCAAAATGTACTAGATTGTATCTTAGCATACCGTAAAATCTCTATTCTTCTTCTTAAGATGGGTGGCTTAATAGAGATTTTCATGTATTCCTCTTAACCGTTATTTTTGGGAATTGCAAGTAAGGTGACTTTCGTTTGCCACGATATTTTCAGAATTTTGTTGGATTTCATAGTCAAAGCATGTTGCCCAGGCTAGCAAAGGCAAAGATTAGTCTCAAGCCTTGATGCAGTGTATTTTCAATTGTATTCAAATCCAATAAATTATGGCGACCACCTGATGAAGACATAGACGAAACTAGTTTTGTAGTCGCAGCTTTATGCTTTGAAACCTATCGTGTAAATAAACGTGTAAATGTCTGTTGAAAGTCAATGCAAATAAAGTTTTCATAGAAGTGATTGTAATACATTGTTTGTTGTTCTTGTTGTTGCTAGGTCGATCTTCATGCAGCAGCTTGTGACGAGTTCCTAAGAAGAACTCAGTCAGAGCGAGGCAGCAGTCGTTACCGCAGCAGCAGACGGAGGTAGCATCATCTCTCTTCAACCAGAATACAAATGATAAAAGAAACACCATTGTAATATATTCACAGCAACGCAATCCTGTTCCACCGCGTTCGGCTCATAATTTTTATGTTTCTAAACATGGTTTAGAATATTATACAAGAAGTAATTTGTATTAATTTTTAGTGGTACAGACAGATGGGAATTTTTCTAGTCTAACTGAATATTCTCCTCAAATCTAATGTTTGAACTGTCTTCTTAATTTGTTTCCTCATCTGTTTGTAGTATGTTGACAGTCTTTGTGGATGCACAGAGAGAAAGGAATAGTGGAAATAAATGTCAACATTGTATTCCGTGTGCTTTGGTCCACTGAGTTTGACACGATTCAGAATCCGCAGGGTGCGCGGAGCATCGTGGGAAGGATGCAAAACGGGAAGCGTTCAGTGCAACAGTCCCACAATTCCACGCACGCCGCGCTGTAATATTGAGGGGGGTCTGGAGATGAGGGAGATGCAGAATTGTGTACCATGATCCCCCCCTCCCCCTCGAAATTGTTGCGCCAATCTCGTCCCATGGCCTTCTCTGCTTTCTAAATAAACAAAATAGCGCGTCGGGTGTAGAAACCGCTGGACATGGCTGATAATATAATTGTGGAGTATTTTGTCACGTGACTCATGAGGAAATGGCGTTTCCGGAGATTCATTTACAGCAATATGCAGCCGTGTTTTTTTCTGGCAATCCGAGTCCGTTGTTCAAATGAAACGAAGACATTTGATCGTATTTTACTTGTTCAGGGGTTCTCGCTCGCCATTTTGGACGCAGTGAAGATCCTGGGATGAAGTTGGTTGTTACTTATGATTGTTTCACCTTTGGTACCGTAAATCCTCTATTAAGCCCCCCCCCCCCCCCCCCCCCCCCCTCCAATAAGCCCCCTCCCCCTTTTTGGAGCAAGAAATTCATTAAGAACAAGAGGCTCCAAGCCATTCTCGACCCCAGAGCTCACGGTCTTTTTTTTTTTGGGCCGCGCGACCGAAGAGCTCTGGGAAACCCCGCGCACGCGTAGCCAAAATCTGACTATATGGTCTACAGGGCGCATGCCCAGCAGTCCAAAAACAAAATGGCGGGAGCCTTGGAATTTGCATGAACAAAAGCTAGGAAAGACTACGATTTTCTTTCAAAAAATGAACAGAAAGCAATTATTGAAGCCGTGGTCTGTAAAAAAAGGATGTTTTAGGTGTTTTACCCACAGGATTTGGCAAGTCCTTAATCTTTTATCAGCTAGTGATGTATTCACTGAAACGGACCTCCTGTGTTACGAGTAAGCCAGAGTTGGCAACTCAGACGTCGAAATGCGGTTAATTTTCCACCCTCTTCAATTCAGACCTCAATTCAGAACGGTGACCGACACAGACTTATGGTTTCGTTTCCACTTTTTAACGAGTGGTCAATATAATTTACCTCTAGATGACATATAAAAACAATGAAGCCATTGCACTGTTTATGTTTCGTTCCTTCAATAATATGTTACCACTATTTTTTTAATGATTTTTTTTCGACTTACCGAAAGAAGTCCTTAATTATAATACAGGGTCATCCTCAAGTTTATCGACGTTATATAAATTATCTTATCTTATCCTCAGACATACACAAACCCTAATTACATACCAGTTGTATTAAGTACTCAGTAATATAGAATGACATAAAAAATCTAAGATTAAAATTCATATTCTCCTCAAAGAAATAATAACTATACATTATATAATAAAATTGAAATGGACAAAACATCCATAAAAAATCATGATACAAAATCCCCATGCAGTTTTATATATATATATATATATATATATATATATATATATATATATATATATATATATATATATATCCTTTTCATGTAAAGTATCTGTTATGTAACTCTTGTAATTTGTATTGAAATTAGGCAAATAGGGACTGATTGATCGATTGATTGATTGATTACCTGCACATATAGTGTTGTCTGCAAGATTTCAAGTGAGAAATTGTTGAATTCCTAGTGTTTCAGGTCCAAAAATCTATATTTATGCAAATTGGCCAAGAAGGAAGACATCAAAACGTCATTCTCTTTTAAGCCCAGAATTCCGAACAGACTTGCCCTTTCGTTTCCATGATCTAGACATACTAAGAGTGTTCTATGCAAGATTTCAAGTCCTTTGCTTTAATTCCTGGCTTATGAGGTCCAAAAAGGTCTGTGCGTCGATCCCAACCCGTTTTAAAAGGTCTGACTAAAAAAGTCATTGTGTTTTCACATCTAAAGTCACAAAGGTGACACACACAAACTTCCCCTGTGGTTTCCTACAATGTGCACATAATTAGTCTGCTTTCTGGAAGTTTTCAAGTGATTTCCTTGAATTCGCACTTTTTCAGGTCCAAAAAGCTATGTTTATGCAAATGAGCTAACAAGCAATAGGTCAAATTGTCATTCTCTTTTCAGACCAAAATTGCGATTGGCAACAGATACAGACATCCCCTTTCATTTTCATTAACTAGACATACTCAGAGTGTTCCATGCAAGATTTCAAGTTATTTGTTTTAATTCCTGGCTTATGAGGTCCAAAAAGGTGTGTGTTTCAATCCCAACCCGTATAAAGGTCTGACTAAAAATGTCATTGTGTTTTTACATCTTTAAGTCTCAAAGGTGACACACACAAACTTTCCCTGAGGTTTCCTACATGTGCACATGCCCAGGCTACTGTCTTGAAGTTTTTAAGTAATTTCCTTGAATTTACACTTTTTCAGGTCCAAAAAGCTATGTTTATATGCAAATGAGCTAACAAGCAATAGGTCAAATTGTCGTTCTCTTTTCAGCCCTGAATTGCGAAAAGCAACAGATACAACCTCTTCTTTCATTTTCCCATATCAATACACACTCAAAGTGTTCCGTGCAAGATTTCAAGTCGTTTGTTTTAATTCCTGGCTAATGAGGTCTAAAAATCTGTGTCTCCCAATCCGTATAAAGGTCTGACTATTAAATGTCATTGTGTTTTCACATCTAAAGTCTCAAAGGTGACACACACAAACTTCTCCTGTGGTTTCCTGCATGTGCACATACTCAGTCTGCCTTCTGGAAGTTTTCAAGGGTTTCCTTGAATTCTCACCGTTTCAGATCCAAAAAGCTATGTTTATGCAAATGAGCTGATAGGCAATAAGTGAAAATCGCATTCTCTTTTAGCAGGGGTGGGAGTCACAAGACAGTCGTCCTCTTCTTTCTTCTTCGTCATTTTGGGGCTCTTGCTATTGGTCTTCGGCGTCCTCTAGTAACCGTTAGCCAACCTCATTTGCAGTTTTCTTGATGACAAACGTTGACGATCTATTGCCGACATACTATAAATAGTCATAGAACACTTTAGCAAAAATTATAAACGCAGTTAAGGTCGCGGGGGACAGGTTCCGCTCATCAGTATGCATTCATGGAAAGAGTATGTACGAAGTGCGACGGCTGATACCGAAAATGCGCGAAATATTCACGAACAGGCTCTGTAATGTTTCTGCATCAATAATTGCACGTGCAAAGCGTGTCAACGCTTTGTTCTTTCTGCATGAAGTGTTGACAATAGCCCGTGGATTAAAATTAGCAAAATTACCATATATATTTTTTGCATTCGTGTTGGCTCGGGAAGCCTTCGGAAGCGTAAAAACAAGCTATTTTGTGTCCAAGAATTTAGCGCGGATAGAGAATTTCATGAGCTGATACTACAGGAAAGTAAACTAGGTGTATTGTAGATTGTCATATCTGACTCAAAATTTTTAAATAGGCTTTCAAAGGGAAGATATGAGGCTTCAAATTCTAACATGGACAAATTTACTCCTTTAAAAGCTAATAACTTTTAATTAAAGTTGAAATCAAAAAATCGGAGTCAGATATGACACAATAGACGTTTTGACGGATCAGTGAGTGGCGAAATCAACTTGTTTTGTGTTCTTCTCGAGGAGCAAACTTGGACACAAAACCACGTTTTAAAACAAACTAACTTTAGTAGCTTACAGCATTGACGCAAAGCGCGATCCCTTCAATAAAATACAATCCTTATGCACTTCCATTATTCTCCAATATCTCTGTTAAATGTTAGCGAAATCGGCTTTCAAACGTTCACGATATAACGTTTTTCAAAGTGACACCCCTGCTAAAATTTTGCCTTATGAATTTATTCATGGCCAGGTATCCCCCGCGACCTTAACATTGGCTAGGGGACTGATTAACACCGATACAACAGTGCGATGTCACGATTTTCCCTTGATTTAGAACAAAGGTTTTTGAAATCACATATGCCCTTTGCCAGTCCAGTTATTTTTCTGAAGTATTTCCTTCGTATCTTGGTCGCGGTCGGAAGGACGTCTTCCGTCTTGATACTTCGATCTTCCCGATTTCGTTTAGCGCTTGCAGAAGATTTTCTCTTTCCGATGCGTTCCCGAAAAGATCTCTTCGATCATAATAGTTTAGAAGACGTGAATTACAGCGACAGATTTTAACATTCGCAACTTGCACGGCTTTTTCGAGGTTTCGCTCGATTCGTTCATGTTTGTTTTTCTAACTTTTTGCGCCGAGCCAAAAACTTGCCCGTCAGGTCCGGTCTGCCCAGGAAAAATTGCGCAGTTTGTTTCAGTTTTGGCACGTACAAAAATGAACCAATCGGATGCATTTGCATTGTTTCACCCGAAAACCAATCGCAGCTAACTCTGACACAGGCTTCCCCAGAGCTCTTCTCTCCCTCGGTCATGCGCAAAAGAGAAGAGCTCTGGGGTCGAGAATGGCTCCAAGCAGCCTATACTCATGCGCATGCGTAAGAAAGTCCAACATGGCGAAGAGTACTCCTTTCATTCAGTCATCTTTCCAGCAAACCACGTTCTTTACTATTGATTGTTTTGGAAATGAAGGCTGTACCACCATGAAGCCAGTGATTCTTCTAAGTCATATCACAGGGAGCAGAGGAGCCAAATTTGACCTAATACGCGTTCGATCTTAGAGCTTAAAACGCGCGCTGTGTCTTGCGTTATTCGATCTGTTGTTTTCGAGTTTTTCCCCCAGCGGGACCCCAAGCGTAATCGGCGCTTTCCGGAAAGAGTAAGCTTTCCGAGCGAGGCACGAAGTGCCGAGAAGAAAAAGTAACGATTTTGTGGCGCCCACAGTCAGCAATTTGCGGTTACCCAACGGAAAACTCCGATTACGCTTGGGGTCCCGCTGGGGCGAAAAACAAACTCGTAAACAACAGATCGAAGATCGAACGCGTAAAGGTCAAATGTGGCTCCTCTGCTCCCTGTGGTCATATATAACAAACGTGAACATTACTAATGTAAGTAGGGTTGTAGGAGACGCTGTCGTGACACTTAAGTTACCCTCTTACCGGAAGTGAGAGTAGCCGGAAGTCACTAAACAGGAAGTGAAGTGGCAAAGCTATGAAACGGAAGTGCACAATTTAAAATATGCGTGCATAAATTTCCATGCAAAATCGTGACAAAAAATGGAAAACAAGAAAAACGGAGCCGAAACCTTACCTCATGCCGCTTTGCGCATGAGTAAAAAGGAAAATAAGGAAAAAATTGGCCATATCATCGGTTGCGTCATGAAATAGATTTAAAGGCCCAGTATTCATTTTCAACTTGACAATCAACTGGGTGATGAGACAGACAACAGCAGACCAAGCGCGAGGCATCAGATGGACCCTCTTGACACAACTTGAAGACCTGGACTTTGCTGACGATTTAGCACTCATGTCGCACATCCACCAGCACATGCAGGAGAAGACGTCCCGTCTAAGCACCTTTGCACAGCAAGTAGGCTTGAAGATCAGCCAGAAGAAGACGGAGGTAATGATGCTGAACGTATCAAACCCACTACCTGTCACAGTAAATGGAGAAGATCTACCAACGACCGAAGAATTTACATACCTTGGGAGCACTGTCAGACACGACGGTGGGGCAGGCAGCCGGAACCGCCTCAGTAAGGCCAGAAATGCGTTTAGAATGTTGAACAACGTTTGGAAGTCATCCCAGTACAGCACCAAGATCAAATTAAGACTGTACCAGAGCTGTGTAATCTCCACCTTACTATACGGCTCAGAATGTTGGGGGATGACAGAGAGCGACCTCAACAAGCTGTCCACCTTCCATACCAAAAACCTTAGAAGAATCCTGCGTATATCCTGGCCTGAGACTATCTCCAACCAAGAACTTCTTGCTCGCTGTAACCAGGACAACATGGAAACCATCATTATGCGAAGACGATGGAAATGGATCGGACATGTCATGCGACGGGAGCAAGGCAACATCACCCGCACAGCCCTTCACTGGACACCAGAGGGGAAACGTAAGCGAGGACGACCTAAGATCACCTGGCGTCGGACTGTGGACGATGGATGGAGCTGAAGACCTTCCATCATACCTGGGGGTCCATTCAGAGGTTGGCACGAGACAGACATGAGTGGCTTTCCTTCGTTGCTGCCCTACATGCCAAGCCGGCATAAGGGCATGAGTGAGTGAGTGATTGTCCATTATGCTTCACGCGCCTCTGTTATTGTTTTGTCTGCACAGGAGCGAGGCTTCTATTGTTCAGAGGCGTGAAAAAAAGCTGTCTCAATTTATGTCGGTTAAAATATGCCTTCAATAATCCATGAGTTCAGCAACATATTTATTCGTAAAGATCGTAGTAATTTTCTTCGTCGAACCAAGTCCCAATAGTGATTCATGATCCAAATTTCTCCTTGTAAGATCAGTGCCGTTGTCAATCAGAGAGGTCATGTGATTATTGACATGACTCCCACTACTTCTATAAGAAACGTTTGGGAACATACAAGGAGAATTTGTATTTTCATGTTGGGGATTTTATACTCTTTAAAAATTTATTAATACTGACTCGGTCACTGTCCCAATGTTACTGAATTAAAGATGACTTGTCAAGTCTGAAATTAAAAACAGTTTATATATCTACTTAAATTTAAACTGACAAAGTGGGGCAAAATATTTCTTCATTTTCCTTCAGAATTTCAATTTTACAACAAATGTGATGGAAAAAAAGACGTGTTTTCTCCGAAAACAGAATAAATTACAATATGACTGCAGTGCAGATTAACTTCTTAATATTAAGCAGGTGTTACGATTGTTATTTCACTGTCGGTTATTAAACAATTGTTGTTATGCCGACAACTTTAATCGATACCTGAATAAAGTTAGCTACCTTGCGGTCTTCAAGTCACATCCCCAACATCAATAATTTATCGAAAACAACAGCAGGTACGCATTCACAAAACCGCTGTTTGTTACGTTGTTGTGGGAACACTGAAAGTTATTTCGAGCTCTCCGTTTCAACTCTTGTTTTGGAAAGAGAGTTGTTTTCTCTTTCGGCAGTAGATCGATGAGTCACAGTCACGTTCGTTAAATTTCGATTAATGGCTTGAAAATGTCAGATCGTCGTTTGCTATGTGCAGCGTGTAGCGATCCTACACCAGGTCCTATAAGACGGTTATATTACCAAAACCGAAAACATGGTCCATTCTTTCCATTGCTGGAGACACTAAAACATGGCGGCAATGCAAGCTTGTTTTCTGGAGGCCGGGTGGCTGTGTGTACGGGATGTTCCAGTCATTTACAAAGGCAGTGGACGGCATACGAGAAGAATTGGACTCCTCTAGAAAAACGATCTTACACGTTACTGGCAGGTATATGTTTAGCAGTGTCATATTAAGAAACGTAAATATCGTAAATTTCGGCAGATTATCCATGCGAAGACTGACAACGAAGCTAAAAGGCGCTAATTATCGTTTCTCGTTTCAATTTCTTCCCATTCTTCTCCACTGAGTAGTCTAGAATGAGTTCATTAATCGTTTCAATTTATAATCAGAATCATGCAAAGCTTTTCATAGCTTTCCATAGCATATATAGTTCAAACAGACTGCTAGTTCAGCATGTCAGCTGAGTTATTGAGCAATATTTTTTCATAAAGTAAAAACAGAAAATGCTGCTACAAATTGAGTACAGTTAGAGCTGTTTTGTTCATTTTAAAAACTAAATCGCACAAAGTGAAAAGAGAGAGGACAAGTGTTTTTTTTTTCCATATTATGGTATCCAGATTCAGTGGATAAACTCCTATCTGTCGGATACACTATATCCATCTCAGTTTGCTTTACGATATAACCGTTTTTGAACGAGTGGAAATATGGCACGTTATTACACTCCGGCTTCTGTTCACGCTAGAGAAAACACTGTCGAACGCCTTAGTTTGTAAAGACATAACTGTCGTACAGAACAATTATCGGTTCAGCGGAAAGTTCCACGGGTGAACGCGACTGACAATTACTGATTTAAGCGTCAGGCCCTGACGCTTAAATTAATTGTCAGTCGCGTAATTTATGATAAAAGCGGACTATAAAAACCCGAGATACGTTTTAACTGTATTGCACAACTTAATTATCACTGTGTATTAATCTTTCTGGACGCATTTGATCCATGATTATATCATGATTTGGCCTGTTATTGAATGATCTAATGCATTTGGCCTATAGGTGGCCCCGAAAAACGGGGACAGCATTTTTTAAATAAACAACAATGACCGGGATTAATCCGGAAAATTCAAAACACTGGAAAAAAATCTATTTTTCGATACCTATCGCCAGGCAGAAGGGCTTACAAGTATGGAAGAAGGTTTGAGACCGTGCAAGTTTGCAGTTAGCAGGATTAACAACCTGCCCAGATCGTTGTGAAGAAATCAAGAGACGAAGAATAAATGTCTCACAGTTAAGACTTCCCAGAATATTAATTGTGTCTCAGTAGTTCCGCTGCTTAATTACCTTCATGCCGTTTTGTTTGTGTGTATAATTTTAATTTGCGCAGGTGTCTCTCAGTGATGTGTTGTCATTTAGAGTAATTATGCGACGTCTCCCTTTTGGCAGTTTGGTTTTCTGCATGTAGATATGGAACGGCCGGCGCCGACCTCAAAATAGTTTTTCCAGAAGTCATAACAAGAGAGGCGGTTTTGTTTTTATTAAACCTCCGACCGAGTCCTTTAGACTAACTAATTCCATTTTGTAAAATATTGAAATGTTATAATGAAAATTTTTATACTTTTCGCACTGTTATTTATTACATTTAGAACATCGACAAATATAATACAACGAGGGGATACCGCATACCTGTTTTCTCGTTATAGGACTGTAATATATAACTTATTTGCTAGCTTGTGACGGCAATATTGAAAATCCTAGCCTTGAACGAGGGGAGACCATTCTATTTGCAGAAAGTTATCACTACAGAGATTTACTCACTGGAAACCCGCGATTAAATTTAATTTTCGTTCGCATGCTGCTGCAAGGAGATGTAAGGCCTAGGGCAAACGTCGAACTTAACATGTGCCGAATCTAATTCAAATGAGCAAGAACAATAGATTTTGCTCATTTGCATTAGATTCGGCACATGTGAAGTTCGACGTTTGCCGTAGGCCTAAGAGTCGTTTATACGCTCTGTTAAGACGGTAAGAGGGAGAACATTATGAACCCTCAAGGTTAACTTGAACCTCATTTCTAGTTTTGAGAGGCACTTCAAGGAAAACAACTGCTCAGTAAGTGTGATCAACGATACCGATCCAATTTGAGTTAACTCGAAAATGTCTACAGTAAAAACAGAAAGAACTCAAGAAAAGTTAACCGCGGTAACGAGGACAAAGCTGCTGCGCCGTATACTGAGGAAGAAATCGAGATACTCGCGAGAAGCGACCGGAAAATATGATGAGTGACAAAACACCATTTATTTTACTTACGAATGAACTACACAAAAAAGGAAGGATCTACCAAACAATGGTTCAAGTCGGCACCCATGGGCGTTAACTAAGTACGATAATAAAAAATATGACTTCCAGGGCTTCGTAAGCCGCAAACCCAAACATGAATGAGCGGCTCACCAACCATAGTGCTCGTTAACGAAATCCCACCTACACATAACGTCCAAAGCTAACAAACTAAAGTAAGGTGAACCTCAATCAACAGGAGAATACGCAGGGCCGTAGCCAGAAAATAATAAGGACTGGGGCAATATCCATGGTTAAATTCCCCGCCTTGCTATTTAGGGTCTTTATGATGACTACGTTTAAACAAAACAATGGGATCATGACTGAGGCAAGTGCCTCGGTTTGCCTCATACTGGCTACGGCCCTGAAATGTCAAGCATACTAAGTGGTAGTACATCTCAAACACAGAAGACCACTTCAACGACTTCTTCTACTGGTGAAAGTGCAGCAAGCATAAGCAAAATGTTATTGAAGTTCTTCGATCGAAGGTGCCGTGAGAAGTAGAGGCCAATTTACGATTTCGGTCAACACTCTTACTACCTCACCTTCAATTCAAACCGAGAGCTCATTCCCAATCACTCAAACCGAAAGGAAATGGAAGAAAATTCAAATTATGGAGTCAGACTCCGGTTAAACTTACATTTAATTTAGTATTTTATGTATTTTAGCTTCACTTTTTGACAAGACGTGAAGAGGTGTTTTTATCTAATTGCGAATTTTGTAGAGTATCTCAACCACTCTTGTCCCCTTTTGTGGATCCAGACCAAATTTGTTTTATCTAACAATGTTATCTTTTCATATACTAATTGCAGCTGAAAGAGAGCAGAAAGCTGATGACGAACGTTCAGTTGCATCGGTTGATCATGGCGCCAGAAAACAATGGCAAAAGGCAACCAAGAGACTAACAGTGCAAAAACAGGTCAAATACTTGTTATAAAACTCTAAAAAGCATAATTTGAAACTGTGTTTCTTAAAATTAAGGGGCTATGTCACCATTTCTAGTGTAACTTAAAAAGCCAAAAGACATCTTTATATCAGTGAAAACCCAAAAATAAGGGTCCAGTTTTGTTTCAAATTATTCTACTGGTGCTCTAAGAGTAAAAATAAGCCGTCTTGGCTGCAGATGGACAGGATGGAGGTGAATTGACTGGATTGCATGTTGAAAAAATTGGGCTATTTTTTTCAAGTTCATCGCTTCTGTATTAAAAAACTCGTTCAAACTCGGATCTTCCCCTTAGCGTTGTATTATGTTGGTGTCTTGTCGACTATTTTTCTAGCTTCACCAGCAAAGTCAGAAAACTTCGAGTATTTAAAATCTAAATACTGCACAAGTAAAACAAAACAAATATATATACATATACTGCGGAAAGTTTTAAAGTAACGCGGATCCGGATTTGAACGATAATAACGTCGGATCGACGGATTGGGCCAAAAAAAATAGCACGGATCGGCGGATTAGCATACCCCTATTAACCCCCCAGCTCCTTTAAACTTATCAATAATTCATCGCGTTTTTTAAAAAAAATTATCAGCGTGATCCGATCTTAATTAGCATATATTTTGGCGATTGTATTTCTTCATTTCCTCTGTATTTAATGATCGTCTGTTTGAGAAACTATGTCAAAGGTTCGAAAGAGTGTTTCATAAGGTATCCAAACACTTCGGGAAAAGTCGGAAAAAGAACTCGGCTGCGTCTCGTTTTTGCAACCCACTTCTCGGTGCCGTAAGTTTGGAAATCACAATGAAACACCTTTTCTCGTATTTGATATATTACTTTTCTTGTAATATATTTTTCTTGTTTACCCGGGTTAAGTCGTGTTAGCTACTTTAATAGAGCAACAAAACAACTCTCCGCGTCCGGTTTCTAGTTTTGAGTGCTAACAAGAGAAAATAAGGGTGACCTGTCCCCCTTATTTTTCTAATCATGTCAGACGGTCTAGCTAGCCACAGGGCTAGCTAGATCCGAGATCCGGCAACTACCAGTAAGTTTAATTTCTGCGTCGTGTGGACCTCTGCATTCAAAGGTTTTTCTATTTACATTAATTGTTCGAAGCCATGTTTAACTTATGTTGGTGTATTAACAGGTCGTTCAACAACTGTCACATGACAGCGACCCGAGCCCCATCAACAGATTCAAAATGGCGGCGCATCGAGTTCATGATGAGGTGAGAGAAGCTGATCAAGCTGGACCCAGTCTCCACGATGTAGTGCACCTGGCACGTGATGCCCATGCAAATGCAGAACAAGAGAGGGACTTTGAAGAGTTGCATCTCCCAGCACTGCCAAGCACTTCTCCAGCCAATCGCTTGAATTGGGGTGTGTCAGAGTTACAAGATACACTTCAAAGTAGAATGCGCGAGAGTACTGATATCCTTATCCGTAAAATAGCCGAGATTCAATACGAGGAGAATCTACGACAGTCGCAAGAAACCATCCGTGAAGCACTGGAGCGAGTGAAAAAGGCTCAAGATAAGGCGCAGTATGTGAGGAGTCTGAGACGAGATCTCAAGGAACGTCTTTATGGAGAGCTCGAGTTCAGGCAGGCTAACGGGGCCTTGAAAGCTGATAAGGACAGCAAAGAACGCGAGAGGAATGATCACAAACACAAGCAGATTTTGCAAGAACTTAAGAAGGAAAAAGAGTGGCAGAGAAGAACCGAGATGATGATTTCAAAGCAAGAGGAGAAAATCGAGGAACTCAGAAAAGATGTCAAATTGGAGATTCGTGGAATAATGGAAGAACAGAATAAACATTACGAGGACATGAAGCAAATGCTGAAGGATTCCAGAGCGCTGGTACCGTTTCAAGGGAGTGACCAGGCATACGTGAGTCTGGATGGATCAATGCATTCAGGTTCCAACCCAGAGGAACAAATCTCGCCGAGCAGAAAAAGAAGACGGCGCAGAAATTTGCAAACGCCTGTCGAGGAGCGCTCTCAGTCAAGCACGCCAGAATTTTACATCCAATGAACAATTGCATTTAAGCTTTCGGGGGGGGGGGGGGGGGGGCGCCCAGATTTGAACTCGAGAAAGAAAAAGACAAATTTTATTTTGCGCAATGTTAAAAGAGCACACAGCCCTGATAACTAGCACCCATTAACCTGCAATGTAGACGTCCCTGGTCTTGTCATGCAATATCTCCCGAACGCGTGACGTGCCCTAAAGGCGTCTGCGCTGGAGGCTACCGGCTCATAACCAGCTTTCATTTGATTAGTCATCCTTTTAGGATTTCATCCAGACTCATAAGTTAGAACCACTATGCGTAGCATTATAAACAGCACCGAAGGAAACAACTGCTCGATAGCTTTCATTTGAATGGTCACACTGTAGGATTTCATCCACAGACTCAAGAGTTAGAACCACCTTGTACAACATAATCATACACAGCACCACAGGAAAGTACTGCTCAATAGCTTTCATTTAAATGGTTACACTGTAGGATTATATTCAAAAACTCAAAAGTTAGAGTCAACTTGTATAGCATAATAAACTGACAGCACCACAAGAAATTACTACTCAAATTTCAAACACAGACTCAAAAGTTAGAACCATTTTGTACAGCATAATAAACAGCACCACGGGAAGTGCGATATAACGAAAGAGTAAAAGTTTGAAATAATACAACTAGCTTGAAAACTAGAGTAGCCTTTCCTGAACAATCCACTAATTTGCCATTTTTCTAACCAACAAGGAGCAAAACCAAACACGAATGTCTTTTTCCCGCTCATGAAACCAGTTGCAAAACTGACTCGATACATTGTGATTACTGTGATTGGTCAATTCCACAAATGTACCAATTACTGTGGTCTTATCCATCGTTCATATTTTGTTTTCCATAGCTTACATGCGCACATATACATCAATTTATTTTGCATGCGCGCTATCAATTGCGCTATCATATTGCACTATCAATTGCGCTATCAATTGCATAAATTACGGAAAGGTGTATGCAAGAATTGCCGTCTCTTTGTCCCTGTAGTTCGATAGAAAAAAAGACACCAATGGATTCAGAATGATACACCGCGTTGCTGAAAAATATCAAGAAAGAAAATCCTGACATATTCATAGACTTACAAAAAAAAACTCCGATTAGTCTCTCTGATTAGTAGGGCACCTGTGCCCGGCTATGAGATTCTGAGACTAAAAAGATATTGTTATTATTAGACAAAATCGTTATTTCCATTCGATATATACTTGTAACATTTTCCGCATACCTTTTCCAGACTGACCAGACTGTCAAATACATATATATGCATTCCATAGTCGCCTAAAAGACAAATTGTGTTATCATACTATATATAAACATTAATTTTGATACCCATTTTGTATACATGTATACCTGCCTCGTACCCAGACGTTTCTCTGCTGAAAAACAATGGGCGCGCAAGGGAGGAAGGGAACGGTTCGTTTATTTCTCCTTCCCGTGGTCCCTCGCGCTTCGCGCTCATCACCAGTCGCTCGCGCCGTCGCGCTCATCACGCGAAACGCCTGAGGAGGAGGCTGCATGTATACCTAATTGAAGAAACGTTGTCGAAAAAAAAAACCGATACAACACAATGGAATTCTGGAAAAAGGCAAATGACGCTTGTTGATATTTCACTTATATGTAGGCGGGACTTAACCTTAACCCACTTTTCCGCTACTTGACATGGCTTTAATGGAAATATTTCGTTCACGTTTCAAGCAATCCAAAACCTCTATGCTTAAAACATAAACCTATGTTATGGGGTGTTTTGTAAATTTTTTGGTGATTTTTGGGTATGTTTGGGAGGAAATAATTTTTCTCAAAGGATTGGTAAAATTTAGAGAAATAAGAAATGTTGAAGATTTAGTGAAGTTTTAAAATTAGAATTTGTAGTTAATAATTAATAGACGGATACCAAGTTAGTCCACTAGCAACCTGGGGTGCTCTTGCGTGGGTATCGACTGTCTGTTGGTGTTCCAAAAATCATTTTCTTACTCCTATCCCTTCTTAAAACCTCATCAAATTTCATTCAAATTTAGGTTAAGTCCCGCCTTAATATTTATTCCGTCCTAAACATTTTTCAGGGGATGATTTGGAGCATTTGTGAAATTTATCTGAGAACACAAGAAGACCGAACGTTTCTAGAGAAACATTCAGTGCATGGTTTATACTTATTACCCGACAACGCTTTTTTAATCAGGTGTATACGACTGGTATTTTATAGATTTTATCATTCAAATCATACTCTTCATATTTTAGTTTACATTATGTTATACATATAGGTAAATTAATTTGATAGCCATATATCAGAGTAGTACTGTAAATATCTAATAAAATATAGAGGTAGCATTTATCTACTAGCAGTAATCACAGATTATGGAGATGCGTTCGAAGGAATTTCCGGCGGAAATGAGCCCCCTGAAAAAAAAATAGGGGCGGCCATTTGGAAGACCGGCCACCAAAAAATCTCAAATTTTACTGCACATAAACACAGGCCAACCAACACGAAATTAGGATTGCGTTCTTCGAACGCGATTAACTATCGTTTTTTTATTATTCGACTACGAAGTCATGTTACCTTATAAGGAAAAGAGAACATCGAAATATCCAGCGTATTACGCAGTAGACTGTCGTATTTAATACACCTTAGTATCCCTGGTATCCCGGTTTGAAGACACAGAAGCTATAATGAAAGGAATTGTAGTCGAATAATAAATCCATTATTCGATGGTTTAACAGACATTTTTCAGAATCCTTCAAAATCGCTCAAAATATCACTTTTATGGCAAAAGGACGACAACACACAACAAATAAGGTAATTTAACGTTTATTTAGCGTTGATCAGTACATACATTTGGCGATACGTCGCTATTTAGGTAAATCCCATATATTTCCTATAAAATTACAAACGGTCATTATGTTACACAAACAGATTGTATGGGCTCCCTGTGTTTATACCAGACGCATTTAACGTCTGAGACGTTAATTGTCTACACGACTTTAACGTCTCTAGCATAAAAACGGCTATTGGCCGTTTTTATGCTAGAGACGTTAATATCGTCTGAGACGTTAAAGTCGTCTCGAGACGAGTTTAGTCGTGTCCAGTCACTTCCGAGAATAGTTTTTTCTAGAAAATCTTGTGTTTTTTCTGTTTGGCCGTCCATTTTAATGCGTCCCGTTTTTATTCCAGACGTATTTAACGTCTGAGGCGTTAAATACGTCTAGACGACTTTAACGTCTCTAGCATAAAAACGGCCATTATCTGTTAAACCATGGAATAAGGTGTATATATCACATCTGTGAAATATACGCACGTTTGTAGCACTGGCATGGTGGGCCAAAATCTCCACCCTAGGCCTAGATACCTCTACTTTCTTATTAGAACATTCTTTATAAAGCAACAAATTCCCCAAATGTCGTTTCAGTTACTGTAAAGAATACCTCATTCCCGGGGGGGGGGGGGGGGGGGGGGAGGATACTCAACAAAGTTTAATTGTACGGGGATGCTCCGCTCCGAGGTCCATACCCTTACCCTTTCATATACCATTTTTGACAATAAAGGTACCCCTTTCATATACCTTTCATTGAAAATGGTACCCCTTTCATATACCTTTCAATGAAAATGGTACTCCTTTCATATAGCCTTTACGTGCGTCTGTTTGGTATATTTTGAAAGACCCTTTTTATAATACTTAAATAGCAGTTTTCCCTACCTTTTTTATGCTTCAACAGCGTGTTTTCGCTACCCTTTCCTACTCTTCGTGAAATCCCTACCCTTTCATATACTTCAACTCGTAAAATCCAGACCCTTTTATATATCTCCAGCCCGGCTAAAAAAGGTACGCCTTTCGGGCGAGCATCCCCGTATAGCCCATTATAGTCTGTAGTCTATAGTCTCAGTCTGTTAACTGACACTGTAGTCTGTTTGAGGCGTTCAGATAGTGGAAAGGAAAAATGGCGGCACGCGAAGGAAAAATGTATTAATGTATTAATGTAACAGTGTTGAAAACCAATAAACCAATTGCGAGTGCTGACGGAGGGAGATCGATAGGGGCGAAAGAGCACCCCCCTCTCCAAAGTCTCCCCTCGTCCCCCCCCTCCTAATTCGCGCACTGCACGGTTTTTAGCTGCTCTTGCTAGAGGTCTAATCAGCCTCATCAACCCGAGTTGAAATAAAGTTATCTATCTGTCTGCGGTCTCACAAACGTAACGGCAGGAAAAGGCTACTGACAGTACTGTATTGGTGGTCACTAGAGCATTCCCTCTATGCCGCGTGTCCGCTTAATACAGTACATTGAACCCCGCCTTATGTACGACCACCCCGTTAATACGACTACTTTGTTATTACGACCGCTTTTTCTCGGCTCGAACAAAAACTCATTTTCTTATATGAAAACCATGTTAATCTGACCACCCCGTTAATGTGACCAATGACCACCATTTGTAGTCCAAAGCGTTGTTTTTCTTTATACATTTAGTCTGTTACTGATATGATCCCTGGATATGCAACACGAGATTATAAGTGATGGTAAACTAGTAAATGAGTGATATAAGTGATAGTAAACCGTAAACTAGTAAACCGGGGTCAGTATAGCCTGCCGGTTTCAGGCGTTCAGAAACTGCGGGGGAGCGAAGGATAGGCAATTAACGTGAAAAGGAAAACTATTACTTGAATTGACGGAGTGGGGAGTATTATACGGTCCAAAATATGGGTATGTAACCATGCAAACTAACCATGGAGTACGCATGTGCAGAATGTCACGAAGTGTGGGACCAATTCAAAATGGCGGACCGTAGTCGACTAGGTTCCGTTTATTATAATAGCAGAAAGCGATACGACTTTTCTCAATTGAGGGCAAAAGACAAGTCAAAGATGAGGAAACAGACTTCACGCACACGTGAAGTGCAAGGTCATTTGTCATCGGACCCCGACGACGGCGGAGGATTTGACGTTTTGCACTGACTTTGCTATGAAGCCGTATGACACGAACGTTCAAGAACCCATGCTGCAAACTCAGCGCCTGATCATACGACCCTCTTCATTCTACACAAGGAAGTTCTTCGTTTCTTGATGAATATATTTTACTTCTGTGCAGATATGAGGCAGTTACTATAATTGACTTTAAAACATTTACCCTTTCCGAGTTTCAGGTAAGGAATTTAACTCGTCATGTATCATTAGTGGATTTTTATCATCATTTTTAAAGGTTTTAATTGTACTTCTGCTCTGACAAATGGTGTCTCGTCCATATCTTTTCCATGTTAGGTGTTTGGAGTTCTTTCTGGTCATGTTTAATACCAGGCTAGTTTAGACTAACAAGAGAGGTAATAAGAACAATGTGTATATACAGGAAGGTTATCTTGATAGAGCAATAGGAAGATTAGAGACAAAGTTGCAGTTTGTGTGGGGTATGCCAACGGTCAATCCTGTGGATTTCCTAACACGTTGTGCCAGTTATACCGACACACAACAGCAGCTTTTACCACTGCCATTGTCAAAAGATAATACTGTGAACATGTATCATTGTCTTCGCAAGCAAGCTGTACTGTAAATGTGCCCACGTGATGATACCACAGACATGTCTGAACGACGTGAAAGTATAAAATGTATGCTTTAACACAGTTCCACTTTACTGACTGACAGAATTTAATCTTTTTATTTAGCAAAAATTACTCCCAATTGAGATGTTGTTCAACTTTTTAAATTTTGTTGTTGTTGTTGTTTTGACAGGATGTTCAACTGCTTACAACGCTTCTGTATCAGAGATGGATGCTGTAAATACTCAAGTGGCAGAGCAAAAGAATTCTGTAATGCAAAGAATAAAGGACCCACTGTCTTGCATGAATGAGTTAAACTTTCTACTTCACTGCAAATTCTATCTTTGGTATAGAAACAGAAAACTCATTCAGGGATTGTCAACATAGTTATGTTCGCGAAAAGAAACACAGTTTATTTTTGGAACTGCAAAAAGAATCATCGCTACATCACAAAATGTAACACTGACACAAAATGTAGCACAAGTCAGTAAGATAAGTCAAAGTACTAAACCAGAGGTCTACAGTTAAAATGTGCATGGCACGTGAATTAAAGTGTATTAAAGGCACATTACAGAATTTTATCAGAAGGCCATGTACAAAATTTGGTCATATGTTAACCACGAAAATGTAAATACAAATTTAAGAAGAAACTTCCATGGTCGTATTTCGCTCAATAAAGATTTTAATTTGTGCGTAGGAATGATTAAAGACAGTTTTATCAAGACAATTCCGTGTAACGAGTCCCCTCAATGGAGAGCTCCGTTAATTTGTGTGTGCTTATCCCATTTAAGTCCACGTTGCTAAAAATTAATTCTCAGAAAGGCTTGTTATGTGCCATGGTTAAACTATGGCCAAAATTTGGGTATATGTTAACCACTAAGGACAGAAGATAGTTTTAGGAAGACAAATCCGTGCAACGAGTCCGCTTTATAAATACTTCAGTTAATTTGTGTGTGCTTATCCCATTTAAGTCCGTGTTCCTAAAAATTAATTCTCAGAAAGGCTTGTTATGTGCCATGGTTAAACTATGGCCAAAATTTGGGTATATGTTAACCACTAAGGACAGAAGATAGTTTTAGGAAGACAAATCCGTGCAACGAGTCCGCTTTATAAATACTTCAGTTAATTTGTGTGTGCTTATCCCATTTAAGTCCGTGTTCCTAAAAATTAATTCTCAGAAAGGCTTGTTATGTGCCATGGTTAAACTATGGCCAAAATTTGGGTATATGTTAACCACTAAGGACAGAAGATAGTTTAAGGAAGACAAATCCGTGCAACGAGACCGCTTTATAAATAGTTCAGTTTATTTATGTGTAATTATCCCATTTGAGTCCATCTAGCTACAGAATAATTCTCGGAAAATGTTAAAAAGTGCCATGGTTAAACTATGGCCAAAAGTTGGGTATACGTTAAACACTAAGGACAGAAGATAGTTTTAGGAAGACAAATCCGTGCAACGAGTCCGCTTTATAAATAGTTCAGTTTATTTTTGTGTGATTATCCCATTTGAGGCCATGTAGCTACAGAATAATTCTCGGAAAAGGTTGTAAAGTGCCATGGTTGAAGTATGGCCAAAAGTTGGGTATATGTTAACCACTAAGGACAGACGATAGTTTAAGGAAGACAAATCCGTGCAACGAGTCCGCTTTATAAATACTTCAGTTTATTTGTGTGTGATTATCCCTTTTGAGTCCATCTACGTAGCTACAGAATAATTCTCGGAAAAGGTTGTAAAGTGCCATGGTTAAACTATTGCCAAAAGTTGGGTATATGTTAACCATTAAGGACAGATATAGTTTTAGGAAGACAAATCCGTGCAACGAGTCCGCTTCATAAATACTTCAGCTTATTTTAATGTGATTATCCCATTTGAGTCCATGTTGCTACAGAATAATTCTCGGAAAAGGTTGTAAAGTGCCATGGTTAAAGTATAGCCAAAAGTTGGGTATATGATAACCATTAAGGACAGACGATAGTTTAAGGAAGACAAATCCGTGGAACGAGACCGCTTTATAAATAGTTCAGTTTATTTTTGTGTAATTATCCCATTTGAGTCCATCTAGCTACAGAATAATTCTCGGAAAAGGTTGTAAAGTGCCATGGTTAAACTATGGCCAAAAGTCGGGTATATGATAACCACTAAGGACAGAAGATAGTTTAAGGAAGACAAATCCGTGTAACGAGTCCGCTAAATAGTTCAGTTTATTTGTGTGTGATTATCCCATTTGAATCAGAATAATTCTCTGAAGAGATTTAAGTATACTATGGTTAAACTATGGCCAAAAGTTGGGTATATGTTAACCACGAGTTTTATAAAGTTATACTGTTTTATAAAGACAATTCTGCGTAACGAGTTCGTTTAATAAGATTACAGTTTATTTGTGTGTGATTATTCCATTTGAATCCGTGTAGCTAAAATGTACGTTACACTTACGTGTAGTTCTCGGAAAGCCGGAAAGACTTGAAATGTATCGATAATGTAGCTACATAAACTATGGCCAAAGGGCTGGGTATATGTTAACCACTAAGGACAAGAGATAGTTTTAGGAAGACAAATACGTGTAACGAGTCCGCTTTATAAATTAATATTTTAGTTCAGTTATTTTTGTGTGATTATCCCATTCGAGTCCATTCCAATCTTCAACTATATATCACATTCTGCATCTTAAAACCAAGCCTCTTTTGTTAGGATTTTTCTAATCTCATCAGATCTCCTTTACAATTTGAAAAGTAGCCTTCAGACTAATGCTATGAAGAGTGTCCGAATGTTATAACCCGCCTACACACGGTAACTTTAATCCTGATTTAGTAGATACCGTACACGACATTAATTCGCGTGAAAGCTTTCCTTTTTCCATTCCTGTTCAAATGAAAGGAAATTCTTAGATGGCTTCGGAGAGGACATATTTTTCGGCTAGTGATCCCGATTTTCGGGGTTGTTTACGTTCCGATACCGCAGATGCCGAAGCAACTTCGTTTTTTCGTCGTACACAAACAAAGCAAATTGATGGCTTCCGGTAAATAGTATATCCGCCAACGACTAGCACTCAGCATTTGTTTTTTAAGCCAACTCCCTGAACATAACATTCTTCATAGAAGTACCTAGGTTGTTGTGGTTAAAATATACCCAAATTTTGGGCAAAAACCAACCATGGCGCATTGGAAGCATTTATTTTGCGGCATTCTGTTAAACAGACGCATTTTGTAATAAGGGTTGCGGCATTTTGTAATAACTTTCGCGTTTTGTAATAAATGGAGGCTAAGTATTTTGTAATCAGTGTGGCAGCATTGTAATAATCGTTCGTCTGGGCAATTTGTAAGAACGTCATGACACAAATTGCAACTGTTTTGTCAAATATAAAGTGACTCTGTAAAATGGGCATTTAATCCTTTCCTCTTGTGAATCATGTTTTTTTTTACCTAGAAATTAAAAGGGGTTGGGGTAGCCGCCCCCTCCCACCCGCTAAATCAAACAATTTACAAGTAATTTCTTCCCTACCGTTAATTAAGCTTATTAGCGAGTAACTGACAGAGTTAAACATAACAGGAAAGACTGCACACCCAGGACACCGTTTTCATAAACTTGTGGTCTGGGATTTAGCTTTATTTAAATCGAAGAGGACCATCACAACTTTCACTAATAATTAAAAAGCTTAATTTACAGTTTCTTTAGGTACCCTCCTCGCCAATGCAGTATTTGCAATATTTGTTTTTTCTTCTGGCAAAATTACAATTATTCCAATTTGCGTCAGAACGTTGTTACAAATTGCGTAGACTAACGATTATTAATAAATGTGGCAACCCTGACTACAAAACGCGTAGCCTCCATTTGTAACAAAATGCCGCAACGCTAATCAAAAAATGTTACCAAATGCCTCGTTATTACAAAATGCGCAGAACACCATTCTAACCATTATTCTGCGGCTACCTGGACTCGGGTGGGATAACCACGCACAAAGAAACTTTAGTACCCAGACTTGCTACACGGATTTTCCTCATAAAGCTACATGTATCTTTCTGTTCTTCGTGGTTATTCCCTAGTAGCGCATGCCCTGGAGTTAACAAAATATATACGTTTTCGCAATCGCGTGGCATAATGTACCTCTGGAAGCAACGCATCCGATAGGACTGAACTCGGAGAATTTTACTGGACCACTGAATGACAGTCAACATTCATGCATGATCTTTTTTCCGAAATCAAACAGTGGGTCAACCTATATCATAAAAATTAAAATTAAAAATGGAAGTAAATACATAAATGGCCTACTCGCTTGTTAATTCAGAAACATGCCTTTGAGGGCATGAAGAGTCATGTGTCGAAACACACAAGTAAACTATCTCATCTTACGACATCATCCTTTATTGGACCCAGTGCCATCTTCTTGAAATGCTGCTGACGCTCGGGATTGAGAAACAAAACATTTCTCAAAGACAGCATCTTTGAACGATATAACTTGAGTGCCAAGCTCTAAAACAAAGAAACAACAAGTTCCTTACAATGAGGAGTGAAAGGGTTTGCAGGATTAAATTAAAAAAAATCTGGTCGACACGCTTGTGTTTCTGACATTAAAGCTGTAGCAGGAAGTAGAACTAATTCACACAACTTCATATTGGTCTTCGTTAAAACAAGAGATTGAATTGTCTTAAGGTCAGTGTAGACAGCCCTGAAGAAATTAATAAATGTATTTTGGTCAATTTCATTAGGCTCGCAATTTTATTTTGCTTTAAATGTTGTTTTTTATTATGGTCTGGAATGTACATGTGGTGAAGTAATGACGCTGTAGAATTACCGAGTTAACAGTCAAACTAGCAGAAATTGTCACTGTCTTCACCGTCGTCGTCATCATCATTATCATCATCATCCACTTCTTCAGTCCAATCCCACCTTCATTTGTTTTAGAATAGTAACTCAAATATTAATGGTGAGTACTGATCATGAGTGACGCTTTCATTGTTGCAGTACAAGTGCATCTAATAATAAAGTGTATTAGTGTATTATCGTTTGTCTCACGATGCAATCACTTGAGATGAAGGTCACGACGTTTCGACTGCTTACTGCTCAAGTGAATTAAGGCATGGGTCTCCTGCCCTTTCACACAAAAAGTGAGGGGGTGGTCTATCTTTTGAGTCTTTATCCATAAGAACGAAAAACTTTGGCAGAATAAACAGTTCGCAAATGTGGTCATTTTCGTACGCAGAAAATATGGAAATTAAATCACGTGACTTGTCAAGGCTATTTTTAGCTGAAAAATCTTATACACAAAATGGGAACACGTTTTACTCTTTCCTTGAGTGTGCCATCAGCTTCATGATTTTAAGGCCACAAGGTACATCATTTCTGTGCTTGGAAACTTTAAGATAATTTAAAAGAAAGGCAGGAAAAAAGAAACAACTGTTATGGGGGACTGGGCACTAGTACAAAGTACCGTTTATTTTCAAACGTAATGAAATATTCAACAATTTCCAAGCACAGATCTTTTGTTGCTACGTTTAGGACTTATCTGGTAGTAGTGAAGTTTATTTACGGTTGTCATAAACTGTTCCCATCTTTGATTTTGGTTTTTGTGGCCGTATCAAGTCACGTGACCTAATTTGCATATTTTCTATATCCTTAAATTACTGCATTTGCAATCTCTTCAGTATTCCAAAGTTTTATGTTTTTATGGCTAAAGCCTCCGAAGATAGACCACCCCCTACCTTTTTTTGAAAATAACTGTTGACCCATGCCTTAATATACCTGAGTGCTAGTCTTCATCAAGCGATGGGGTCGACTGACTACGCGTCACCAGATATATCGATCCCTCATTATTTCGATGAGAAGCTGCTCTCTCTGCGGTTCGCTGTAGTACCGTTCTCTCGTTGTTGTGTTTATTTGACCGTTGCGATCCACGCTTCAGGAATTTCGATTCCGTTATCCCTGTTGATGTTGTTAGGGTGAAGTCTTATTTGGACAAGAGAGAGCAATAATAATAATAATAATACACTTTATTAATGTGCTTCACCACGATGAACAATAATCAACTTTTTCACGAAGTGCACAGTTTTATAAAGACAATTCTGCGTAACAAGTTCGTTTAATAAGATTACAGTTTATTTGTGTGTGATTATCCCATTTGAGGCCATGTAGCTACAGAATAAATCTCGGAAAAGGTTGTCAACTGCCATGGTTAAACGATGGCCAAAATTTGGGTATATGTTAACCACTAAGGACAGAAGACAGTTTTAGGAAGACAAATCCGTGCAACGAGTCCGCTTTATAAATACTTCACTTTATTTGTGTGTGATTATCCCATTTGAGTCCATGTAGCTACAGAATAATTCACGGAAAAGGTTGCAAAGTGCCATGGTTAAACGATGGCCAAAATTTGGGCATATGTTAACCACGAAAATGGTTTTATGTATTTTTTTCCTTTCTTTTTTTTATGTACGTACGTATGTATGTATGTATGTATGCATGCATGCATGTATGCATGCATGTATGTATGCATGCATGTAGGTTGTACAAAAAAACCACGAAAACAGAAAGATGCATGTAGCTTTATGAAGAAAATCCGTGCATCAAGTCTAGGAACTAAAGTTTCTTTGTATGTGGTTATCCCACCCGAGTCAAGGTAGCCACAGAATAATGGTTAGAACGGTTCTGCGGTATTTTGTAATAACGAGGCATTCGGTAACATTTTTTTTTTAGCGTTGCGGCATTTTGTTACAAATGGAGGCTACGCGTTTCGTAGTCAGGGTTGCCACATTTATTAAAATCCCAGATCACAAGTTTATGAAAACTATGTCCTGGGTGTGCAGTCTTTCCCGTTATGTCTAACTCTGTCAGTTACTCGCTAATAAGCATAATTAACGGTAGGGAGGAAATTACTTCTAAATTACTTCTAGATCACTTCTAAATTTAAAGCTTATATGTTTTTTAATGAATGGAACTCCTTGAATGGATCACTGAAGACATCGGTAAATTTTAGGATTTTTAAAAAACAATATTTTAATAATATATAATTTTCTTTTTTGTCTATTATTATATTTAGTTTTCATTAGTTTATTTCAATTCTTCTTAATTCTATTTCTATAAATGTAATTAGTTCTTGTATTTCGAATATTTTTGTCAATTATTGTTGTAATTAACTTTTATATGGAGGTCCCTCATGAAAACCACCCATGGGTGATGTGGTTTCCTCCTTAAATAAATAAATTACTTACTATTACTTACTTAAATTATTTGATTTAGGGGGTGGGAGGGGGCGGCTACCCCAACCCCTTTTAATTTCTAGATAAAAAAACATGATTCACAAGAGGAAAGGATTAAATGCCCATTTTACAGAGTCACTTTCTATTTGACAAAACAGTTGCAATTTGCGTCATGACGTTCTTACAAATTGCCTAGACGAACGATTATTACAATGCTGCCAAACTGATTACAAAATGCGTAGCCTCCATTTATTACAAAATGCCGCAACCCTCATTACAAAATGCGTCTGTTTAACAGAATGCCGCAAAATAAATGCTTCCAATGCGCCATGGTTAGTTTTTGCCCAAAATTTGGGTATATTTTAACCACAACAACCTAGGTACTTCTATGAAGAATGTTATGTTCAGGGAGTTGGCTTAAAAAACAAATGCTGAGTGCTAGTCGTTGGCGGATATACTATTTACCGGAAGCCATCAATTTGCTTTGTTTGTGTACGACGAAAAAACGAAGTTGCTTCGGCATCTGCGGTATCGGAACGTAAACAACCCCGAAAATCGGGATCACTAGCCGAAAAATATGTCCTCTCCGAAGCCATCTAAGAATTTCCTTTCATTTGAACAGGAATGGAAAAAGGAAAGCTTTCACGCGAATTAATGTCGTGTACGGTATCTACTAAATCAGGATTAAAGTTACCGTGTGTAGGCGGGTTATAACATTCGGACACTCTTCATAGCATTAGTCTGAAAGCTACTTTTCAAATTGTAAAGGAGATCTGATGAGATTAAAAAAATCCTAACAAAAGAGGCTTGGTTTTAAGATGCAGAATGTGATATATAGTTGAAGATTGGAATGTACTCGAATGGGATAATCACACACAAATAACTGAACTAAAATATTAATTTAAAAAGCGGACTCGTTACACGGATTTGTCTTCCTAAAACTATTTCTTGTCCTTAGTGGTTAACATATACCCCACCCTTTGGCCATAGTTAATGTAGCTACATTATCGCTACATTTCAAGTCTTTCCGGCTTTCCGAGAACTACACGTAACGTACATTTTAGCTACGCGGACTCAAATGGAATAATCACACAAAAATAAACTGTAATCTTATTAAACGAACTCGTTACGCAGAATTGTCTTTATAAAACTTTATAACTTTATAAAACTCGTGGTTAGCATATACCCAACTTTTGGCCATAGTTTAACCATAGTACATTTAAATCTCTTCCGAGAGTTATTCTGTAGCTACATGTACTCAAATGGGATAATCACACACAAATAAACTGAACTATTTAACGAATTCGTTGCACTGAAGGATTTGTCTTCCTTAAACTATCGTTTGTCCTTAGTGGTTAACATATACCCAACTTTTGGGCATAGTTTAACCATGACAATTTTCAACCTTTTCCGAGAATTATTCTGTAGCTAGATGGACTCAAATGGGATAATTACACACAAAAAAACTGAACTATTTAAAAAGCGGACTCGTTGCACGGATTTGTCTTCGTAAAACTATCGTCTGTCCTTTGGCGGTTAACATATACCCGACTTTTGGCCATAGTTTAACCATGGCACTTTACAACCTTTTCCGAGAATTATTCTGTAGCTAGATGGACTCAAACTGAAATGGCATAATAATACACAAATAAACTGAACTATTTATAAAGCGGACTCGTTGCACGGATTTGTCTTCCTTAAAGTATCTTTTGTCCTTTGGCGGTTAACATATACCCAACTTTTGGCCATAGTTTAACCATGGCACTTTTCAACATTTTCCGAGAATTATTCTGTAGCTAGATGGACTCAAATGGGATAATTACACATAAATAAACTGAACTATTTATAAAGCGGTCTCGTTGCACGGATTTGTCTTCCTTAAACTATCTTCTGTCCTTAGTGGTTAACATATACCCAAATTTTGGCCATAGTTTAACCATGGCACATAACAAGCCTTTCTGAGAATTAATTTTTAGGAACACGGACTTAAATGGGATAAGCACACACAAATTAACTGAAGTATTTATAAAGCGGACTCGTTGCACGGATTTGTCTTCCTAAAACTATCTTCTGTCCTTAGTGGTTAACATATACGCAAATTTTGGCCATAGTTTAACCATGGCACATAACAAGCCTTTCTGAGAATTAATTTTTAGGAACACGGACTTAAATGGGATAAGCACACACAAATTAACTGAAGTATTTATAAAGCGGACTCGTTGCACGGATTTGTCTTCCTAAAACTATCTTCTGTCCTTAGTGGTTAACATATACGCAAATTTTGGCCATAGTTTAACCATGGCACATAACAAGCCTTTCTGAGAATTAATTTTTAGGAACACGGACTTAAATGGGATAAGCACACACAAATTAACTGAAGTATTTATAAAGCGGACTCGTTGCACGGATTTGTCTTCCTAAAACTATCTTCTGTCCTTAGTGGTTAACATATACGCAAATTTTGGCCATAGTTTAACCATGGCACATAACAAGCCTTTCTGAGAATTAATTTTTAGGAACACGGACTTAAATGGGATAAGCACACACAAATTAACTGAAGTATTTATAAAGCGGACTCGTTGCACGGATTTGTCTTCCTAAAACTATCTTCTGTCCTTAGTGGTTAACATATACCCAAATTTTGGCCATAGTTTAACCATGGCACATAACAAGCCTTTCTGAGAATTAATTTTTAGGAACACGGACTTAAATGGGATAAGCACACACAAATTAACTGAAGTATTTATAAAGCGGACTCGTTGCACGGAATTGTCTTCCTAAAACTATCTTCTGTCCTTAGTGGTTAACATATACCCAAATTTTGGCCATAGTTTAACCATGGCACACACATAACAAGCCTTTCTGAGAATTAATTTTTAGGAACACGGACTTCAATGGGATAAGCACACACAAATTAACTGAGCTCTCCATTGAGGGGACTCGTTACAGGGAATTGTCTTGATAAAACTGTCTTTAATCATTCCTACGCACAAATTAAAATCTTTATTGAGCGAACTACGACCACGGAAGTTTCTTCTTAAATTTGTATTTACATTTTCGTGGTTAACATATGACCAAATTTTGTACATGGCCTTCTGATAAAATTCTGTAATGTGCCTTTAATACACTTTAATTCACGTGCCATGCACATTTTAACTGTAGACCTCTGGTTTAGTACTTTGACTTCTCTTACTGACTTGTGTTACATTTTGCGTCAGTGTTACATTTCGCGTCAGTGTTACATTTCGCGTCAGTGTTACATTTTGCGATGTAACGATGATTCTTTTTACAGCTTCAAAAAAACAAAACGTGTTTCTTTTCGCGAACATAACTATGTTGACAATCCCTGAATGAGTTTTCTGTTTCTATACCAGAGATAGAATTTGCAGTGAAGTAGAAAGTTTAACTCATTCATGCAAGACAGTGGACCCTTTATTCTTTGCATTACAGAATTCCTTTCCTCTGCCACTTGAGTATTTACAGCGTACATCTCTGATACAGAAGCGTTGTAAGCAGTTGAATATCCTGTCAAAACAACAACCACAACAAAATTTAAAAAGTTGAGCAAGATCTCAATTGGGAGTAATTTTTGCTAAATAAAAAGATTAAATTCTGTCAGTCAGTAAAGTGGAACTGTGTTAAAGCATACATTTTATACTTTCACGCCGTTACATGTCTGTGGTATCATCACATAGGGCACATTTACAGTACAGCTTGCTTGCAAAGACAATGATACATGTTCACAGTATTATCTTTTGACCATGGCAGTGGTGAAAGCTGCTGTTGTGTGTCGGTATAACTGGCACAACGTGTTAGGAAATCCACAGGATTGACCGTTGGCATACCCCACACAAACTGCAACTTTCGTCTCTAATCTTCCTATTGCTCTATCAAGATAACTTTCCTGTATATACACATTGTTCTTATTACCTCTCTTGTTAGTCTAAACTAGCCTGTGTACTAAACATGACCAGAAACAACTCCAAACACTTCACATGGAACAGATATGGACGAGACACCATTTGTTAGAGCAGAAGTACAATTAAAACCTTAAAAAATGATGATAAAACTCCACTAATGATACATGACGAGTTAAATTCCTTACCTGAAGCTTGTGCTGACTGCTATTAAACTCGGGAAGGGTAAATGTTTTAAAGTCAATTATTGTAGCTGCCTCATATCTGCACAGAAGGAAAACATGTTCATCAAGAAATGAAGAAGAACTTCCTTGTGTAGAATGAAGAGGGTCGTATGATCAGGCGCTGAGTTTGCAGCATGGGTTCTTGAACGTTCGTCTCATACGGCTCCATAGCAAAATCAGTGCAAACGTCAAGTCCTCCGTCGTCGGTGTCCGATGATAAATGACCTTGCTCTTCACGTGTGCGTGAAGTCTGTTTCCTCATCTTTGACTTGTCTTTTGTTCTCAATTGAGAAAAATCGTATCGCTTTCTGCTATTATAATAAACGGAACCTAGTCGACTACGGTCCGCCATTTTGAATTGGTCCCACACTTCGTGCAGAGCACATTCTGCACATGCGTACTCCATGGTTAGTTTGCATGGTTACATACCCATATTTTGGACCGTATAATACCTCGAGTGGGATAGGCCATTCTCATCCCCAGAGCCGCTTGGTCCTCTTTAGCCGCCGGAGCCTGAGCACGAGGACCACTTGGTCCAAATGATGGGGGATAAGCGCGAAAGAGTCTCCTCTGGTTTCCCCACTCGTTCCCGCGCCGGTTTTAGCTGCTTCCCGGCCGCGCCCCACAATCGTGACGCCTGGAGCAGGCTAAAGCTAGTAACAATTGCCAAATTAATGAAACATTTGGACTGCAAATTTCGTTGTTCATATTTTTAAACGACGAGAGCTTCCCGGGTTTGCGACAAGTTGATGTCAAAGGGGCTTGTATTTCAATTTAAAAGGACATTTTTAAAGGACCGTTGGTGGTCGTATTAACGGGACCTCACTGTACAAGTTTGGGGACTTTATGCAAAAGTCATGTTTTTGTCAAAAAAGTGCCAAACGTTCCAAACCAATTGGTCAGGATTGCAGTCGACTCGTGATCAATGCTGAAATAAAAACAACCATCATTTCAAGTTCAACCGAGTTGGTTTTATTGTTATTATATTAGACATCTTCGTTTGGTAAATTCTTTCAACAACCCGGTTTTGTAGTTACAACAGAAAATTGAAACAAAAAGAACACACGAGTTATTCTATTTACAAAATACCTAGGTTAACAACATTTTGAAGATATTGTTTCGATAAATTCACGTCTTTTTTTTTTTTACTTTTCTCCTCCCAGTGAGACTTTAAAAATGGCAGGGCAGGCGTGGAAACCCCTGATAACAAAATACTCTGAGAATCCTGGCATTATTTTGTTGTGTGAAACCAGAAACCCATAAATGGGTTGAATAGTAAAACAGTCTCTTGAAGGCTTCAAAACAAGCTTCAGATTATTCAATTTGCTAAGAAGTTGTTTCAGCCATAATTATTTGGAAAATCAAGATAAAAATATTAACCAATCAATTTGCTAGAACAACTTGCTTCCAATCTCCCTGGACCGAGGGGTTTCCAAATATGGTACTAAGCAAAAAATTGAATATTCGGAAGCTGTGAATGCGCGTTACATGTTTCAACCAACTTATGGGTTTCTGGTAAAAGATGTCTTCATTTCGTTTGAGAACCATCATCAATGGAAATAACCTCCGAAAACGCCATTTTATCGTGTGTCAAGTGTGTGTCAAATGTGTGTCAAATGACAAAATACTCCAAAATTCTAAGACTGTGTTGATGGCTTTTGTCTATGGATTTCTACACCGGCCCTGCCATTTAGAAAGTGGATAAGGCCCTAAGGAAAAGGTTTCATATATTCTCCTTTCCTGTGATCCGATGCCATATCAAATAAAACATGTTGTCCTCATAAAAACGACTTTTTTATGAAGCTGCTGATCAGCATTGCTCCACAACACGGTATTTACCCACTCGTCTTGCCATGGTTAAAAATCTGTTATTAAAATAACCACGGTACATGTAAATGTGCAAAACGTGAAAAGTTAAAAGTTATTATTGGCATTAGAAAAAAGGAGTTATTTCTGTCATTCACAGTAAAGGCTGACAGTTTTCTCTCTCTTCATCTTCTCTTCCGTGACATCAGTAAGAGTGTTCAATCTGTACATAGAGCTGTTTTACTCCAAGCTGCAAACAGAGAAAAAAGGGGTTAATTTTCAAAACTGGATGAACTCTAAGGCAACCCTACAGCAGTCAAAACTCCATACAGCACTTACCATTTGAACTCGGGGAGAGGGGCGGGTACTCCCTTATCGAAGTTATATAGGGACGTGGGTAGCACTAGGGTAGTCAAAAATCGACATTTGAACTGGGGGGGGGGAGAGGGGTACTCCCTTATAGAAGTTATATAGGGATGTGCTGCTAGTCAGGGTGTGTTTTTTTAGGGAGAATTAATTGGTCTCAAACAGGGCATGACAAAATGCTCAGTCTAGTCTGGAACAGGGCACAAATTTTCCTGAATTTGGCATGGAGATTGGTATCGAAAGAAATTTGAACATTTGTTGCAGATTTCCTGGCTTACATGTGTAGCATTGCACAATAAAAGCTATATAGCGCAGGGGTTTCAATAGAAGCCGGCTACCGGCAGTTTACCGCCACCCACTTCACCTCTCACCACCGGTTACCAGACTGCCCTAGTGGGATGGGGACTTATGGTTCCTTATCTGTCACAGCCACCTATTATACCTAGGCCAGCCGCCTACTTCAATTCTTATTGAAACCCCTGATAGCGCATAAAGAATTGCTAAAAGTTTATGATTAAAGCAAAACGTTCAAACAAATTATCCATGCTGTTACCAAGCTTAGTGGCTTGTACTGAATACATGTGCATAAAACTAAGTGTTTATCATATTTACTAAGAAATCAAAATATGTTACATGTATGTGCTACCTAGTGTTTAATTATTATAATGGCATCATACCTCCATGAAGATGTGATGAGTCTGAGAGAGAATTTTGTGTGTGTCAGCAGTAGGTGCCACAAGTAGTCGCAATGTTCCAATCCATATGTTGCTATAACAACAGAATAAAAAAAATCAGGATTGAAATTGATGTCGTAAAACCAACTCTGGCCTATCAAAACTCACGCAGACAACCCAATGAACCACCAGAACTGGAGTCAAATACATGTAGCTGCCCCAAGCACAGGAAATCATGTGCAAGTATTAGTTTTGATTTAATCTCTGATCAGTTGAGAAAGTGGCGCGTGATATTTTAGCCACAAACCATAGCAATGCGAAATCAAATCAATTGAAATATTTAACATTTTTGAAATTGATAATCACTCTATCTTGAACTACACTACAGACCTTTTTCATAATGGCAGTCAATTTATTTATTCTCTTATATCTATGTCAATTAGCCCTATTGGCCTCATTTTAGAGTAAAAATTCTTTTGAATTTTGCACATGCTAACGAGGCCACTAGGGCTAATTAACATAGATATAAAAGAATAAATAACTCGCCCGCCATTATGAAAATGGTCTATTTTTGTTTCGATCATAAGAATTCCACACTATCATAGAGGCTGGTTGTTTACAGTATGTCACTCACTCAGTTTTGACTATGGTTATGGAGTGATCCTGCCTTTATCTCACGGATAAAGGCAGATAGAAAACAATCATTTCCCTAACTTCAGGACACACATGCTCAGTGGCAGTTAAGTGGGTGATCATGCAAGCGAGAGCTCAGGAAAATTACTTCCCGCAACATTTGTTGCTCCCATTAAATGTTGCAGTATCAAACCCTAATGACGACTTTTTTTGCACCTCTTTTGGGTACTGTTTCTAATCTACCGTACCTGCTTAATGCCCAAAAGTGTGGATCCTGAATGCTAAATACATCTTCCATTTGATTCACCTGTGGAATGGATTTGATGATTAAAAAAGGTAAGCACTGCTTTTTCAGGAAATTAAATGCCACTCTACAGAAGTTTGAAGTTGGTATTTTCCTGTCACTTTTCCATATCAAAGTATAAGGTATGCAGGTCTATAGGTGTTGGTGAATGACCCCACCCATGAAAACAAACAGCTGGGCTATTGTGACCAGAAGAGATCCTTGAATGTTGAGCCATGTAGCATAAATGATATTAACAGGAAATTGGAGAATTAACTCTACATGGTACGTTTTAGTGCTGAGGTCAGCCCGTGCAAGGATCATTCTTGGTGGCATACTTCAGCTCTTTGAAAAATAAAATGTTTCTCTGGTCACAAAGTAGGGTTCGAGTATGGAGGCCCTGCCAGGGTAAATTCCGACAGGCGACATGACCCAAAAAGTAGCGACAGCACGTAAAATGAAATTGCGACAAAAGACAAATGTTCGTTTAATTTCCGACAGCAACTAGAAACATTGATAAAACACCGACACGAGACATTTTAAAATTCAGAAAAGCGACACAGGACCCCCCTGGCAGGGCCTCAGTATGTGCATTTTACTCTTTCACATTCAAAGTACGTTTCAAGTGCACTTACATGTACCTGTGGGATCTAAATATACTTAGAAGCCCTAGTGTGAAACCAACAATCACTAGCAGTAAGCAGTCAAAATGTCAAGATTTGCATCCCAAGTGACTGAAATAGACTGTATGTAATAAAAGTAAAGTGTCCACTGACCCTTTGATAGCCAATATGCACATTCTTTTCCAGGTCTGTTGGAATCCTCTGCATTAATATTCCAACTGATTCTCTCAAAAGTGGGATTACACTTTGAAAATAAAAGTCGAACAGTTGATCAGTTTTTAGTAACTGATTATACAATCTACATCCACATTGTTAGCAAACAACATTTCATTCTATGAACAAATGAACTTTAGGATCCCACTTCACAAAAAGAACTGTTAAAGGAAACCTCCATTGTCAGAGCAAATTGACATTAAATTGTTGGAAATAAAGTCGAAATTTAATTTTTTTGAAAGAACAGGTGCAAATATAATTTTATTGTACAAATAAAATGCAGAGATGCCAACCTCTAAAGATTAAAAATAAGGAGATTTTTTTTTCTGGGAGTGAAATTCTACCATCACCCCCACCCCCCCTCCCCCCACCAAGGCATGAATCGAGCAACGTATTGGGGAGAGTCAAGGGAGGGAAGGAATTTTTTTTTTTTTGGCTTTACCGTCTAAAGGTACCATTTTCTGCATTCCTGAGACCCGAAAAGCGTTTGTGAAGTTAAGATATGATGGAAGACTGCATTTTTTTGGAATTTTGGGAAAATTTTGGGTTAAAATCTTAGCCTATTTTAGATAAAAGATCCAAAGTCGTTTTTATCCAGGAGATTTGGTAACCCGTACGGGAGCCCGGGAGATTCGTTCCGTATCCCGCGTGCCGCCATTTTGGATATTTATGACGTGTTACGGTTGCCGCTATTGTTAAGAATTGAAGTTCTTTTGTATACAACAATTAGACAACCGTAACATGTCATAAATATTCAAAATGGCGGCGCACAGGAAATTTAAAAGCAAAAATAGGTGATATTCATATCCATTTTTTTGTACACTAAAATTATTTTTGCACCCGTTTTTTCAAATTTTTAATTTAGACTTTATTTCCAACAATTTAACATCAATTTGTTATAACAATTGAGGTTCCCTTTAAAATTTTCAGAGATCTACTCATGCAGAGTAAATAAGAGAAATTACAAAATTCATTTATTTAAAGGGGCTCTGTCACCATTCTTAGTGTTATTTTAAAAAGGCAAAGGACATATTTATATCAGTGGGAATCCAAAAATAGTGGTCCAGTTTTTTAAAGTTATTTGTTCTACTAGTGCTGTAAGAGTAAACAAGTGTCTTGGGCTGCAGATGGCAAGGATGGAACGACATATTCTCTCTTCAAAAATTCACTTGATAAATTCACCTTTCAGTGTTCTATATTACAGCCATGCTCTGTCACACATGACCTGTATTTTTGAAAATTTGAATGGATTTTTCAAGTTTACGCATCGGTTTTGTAAATTCATTCTGAGATTCGGAATTCCCGTGAGAATTTGACCGCATTTTCGGAAGCAAAGAGCAACAAAATATCGTTTTATTTGAAATGTTGTAAAATTATCCGAACAATATATGCTTTTTTATGCGTGTAGCGAAGTTATTTTTCCGTTCACTCGTGACTTTCAAAGTGTTTTCCAGAGAGATCTCCAAGGTTTCATTCAAATCTTGGACATTACAAAGAAATATTCAAATGTTCATTTCAGTCTTGGGGATTACTGGTCATGTGTGACGGAGCATGGCTGTAAAGCATTTGGGTCTGACAAAGGTATTAAGTTTTAATGTATAAGGCAATTTTAATGACCCAAGAACGGCAAAATCTCCATGACAACATAGCCCTTTAACCATTGAGAATAAGAAAAAAAAAATCAAGTTGAGTTTGTGGTTTATTTGTTGTTATTATGGGACATTTGGTTTTCCTGAACACAATTGTATTTTAGCCTGTAATATGAGGACTATAGGTACCAAGGAATAAAGTCTTACAAAACAAATATTGCACACACACTGACCTAAGCTATGCTTATCCGATAGGAATGAACAAAGTAAAATTAATTAATATATATGTCGTGGCTCAAATTTTTCATTGTAGTTGAAAATACCGTAAAATATTCAAACCAGTTTGATCTTTGTTTTCCTTTGTCTCACAATAATGAATCTCAGACAAAGAAAAATTAAAATTAAACCACAAAGTATAAGACTGTGTAATAACCCTGGTGGAACAAAGAGGGTGTTGAATCTGATTGGATTGAACATATAGCCACCCTTAAAATTCTTACCTGAACACAATGAGAACAGATATAAACATGGAACAAATTGGATCAGCTAACATCCAGCCTGAAGATAAAAAAAAAAACAATTAGCATAAAATGTTAATATTAAGTAATATCACCAAGTTTAATATAAATGTGTAATGCTAGAAAGCTGTATACATGTATTGTACATGTGAATTTCCAGTAATAATCAAATTTGACATGAAAGAAGTTATGTAAACAGTTCATAGATATAATGCCATGTCTAACACATGTGAATGGTACACATGCATGGTGATGATTTAATGTATAGTATGGTATTCAAGTGATCAATGTTGTATTCTGGAATAAGAATAAAATGTAACAGTCTTGTGTGACCATTCAAATGAAAGTTCCTGAGTTGTACTATCCTGTGGTGCTGTGCATAATGCTAACTTTTGTGTCTGTGGATAAAATCCTAAAAGTGTGACCATCTAAACTAAAGCTCATCAGCCATACATGTACTTGTCAATGATGTCATTTGATGTTCAGTATTTTATAAATTAAATGAAATTCAGGATTTCTTTCTTATAATTTTTATTGTTTGGCCAGTCACATCAGTGAAAGGATCAAGGGATTTGTTTTGATAATTCTGTGTACTCATATTCTGGAATAAAGCCAATTGAATGCACTACATTGTAATAATTATTGTCTACCAGGAAATCTCCTGCTAGACCATCATTACCGGTATAGGCCAGAATACAAAACTCTTACCAAACTGGTATATAAGCCCAGCTGATATTATTACACCTATACTTCCTAATGTGTCTGCCATTACATGAAGAAACACTCCTGAGAAGAGAAAAACAACAAAAGACATCACGCAAAATGACAGGAGATTGAAAGAAGGGCAGGAAAGGGGGAGATTCTACAGTAGGCTGGAAAGGAGAGAGTGAAAATGGGGAATTTTAAAGAATATGGTAAGCAGGAAGTTCAGAGCCTTGCCCCTGACATAACAGGTGCCAGTTGCAGATGTTGTAGAGCCGAAACTAAACTCTAACAATGGCCATTGAAAACATTTGATTTTGATAATTCAAGAGCAGTTACTGACTCACCTTCCATTATTTTACTTGTGGAAACTTCTACCTTTTCTTCTTTGTGTGAACACCCTGTATATACATGTAAAATGATTTTTTAATATGTTCTGTTTAAGTTTACATCAAAACTTCATTACTTATTAGTATATGTAATCGCATGGGCCAGAATAAAATTAAGGATTAATATCACGCGTGTTTTCAGAAGCTGTAGAAATTGTCCAAGTCGCGATGCCATAGAAATTGCCTGAGTTGCGTGTTTTCAGAAGCTGTAGAAATTGCCTCTGTTGTGATTGGCCAGAATGATTAATTAGTTATTATGTTAGTTTTGGTTTTACGACACTCAAACATCACACATCTTCTTAAAGGCACACCTGAGTCATGACTGTGGTTGTGTCCACCATTCATGTGTGAGTGTCCATGAGAATGATCGTGTGAGTGTCCATGGCTATGACCATGACCGTGGCTGTGCGAGTGTCCATGACCTGTCAATGAAAGAGCATAACAAGATATTATTTTTACTAATTAAGGTACAGTCGATATAGTTTTCTGGAGACCATACCTACATTTTTCAATCGGCTTTTAAGCAGTCTTTTCCAATTCAGATCAACGTGAAATTTTCACTACGAAATTGAAGTGATGAGTGGAATAAAGCCCTAAGTGACTTCTGATCAACTGTTAGATTCTCCTTCCAGTTTGTGTTGTATATGCTCAGGGGTCACTTAGGGCCTTATTTCAGTTTGGGACTAAGTGACTCCTGATCTATAGCCAAATTCTCCCTTTGTTACATGAGCATATACAAGACGGACTGTAAGGAGAATCTAGCAGTTGGTCAGAATTCACTTGAGGCTTTATTCCACTCACCCCAGGATATATTTTCAGGATATATTTTCTGCTAAAATCGATATTACCATGACGACGATATCACATCAGCATTAATGAAGGAAGTTATGGCTTTTATAGAAAAGACTTTAAAACACAAAAATAAAAACATTTAATAATGTCATAATAATTTTATATCTTACAGGTATGCCCCTTAACTATAGCTTATTTTGCAGCCCTCAGTGTATATATTAAAGTGGTACATGTCTTGGGTGTTCTCAGAAAAAAAATTCCAAAAGTTATAGAGGTGCTCAACTACATCATAAATAGGGGAAGGGACAATTTTATGCTTTCAATGAGCAGAATTACATGTATCATTACAAGACAATTCTGGTGGCAAAAATTCATAGAAATCAACCAAATATTGGCCAAGTTATGACATCATGTGCCAATTGGCACTCTTATGACTTGCAGGGTTTTAAAACTGGGTGGTTTTAAGGAGAGTTTTAACAATCTGTTAACATGGTTCGTACAACTTCAGACAAATAAAATTCAAGGACGTTTCAAGGACAAAAAATAGTTTTCAAGGACTACGTTTTATTTACGAAATCGAAACTCTTTTTCCCTTGGTGCATGAAATTGAGGCAAAGATTACAATTTTGCTTCATGTACGCATTCACATATTATGCCGACATTTTCGCGAGTTATTTTCAGATTTTAAAAGTCGCTGGTGGCCAATTTTTTCGCAGCAAAATCAGTTAATTTAGCAGAAAAGTGATAGGGTATACACAAATTCCTAAATTTCAAGGACTTTTCAAGACCTAATAAAGAAATCAAGTACTTTTCAAGGACCTTAACCAAATTAAAGGACTTTTCAAGACGACTGCTAAAATTCAAGACCTTTTCAAGATTGTACGAACCATGGTTAATGAAATAAGTTACCTGCACCACCGTGTTGGAAAACAAAGATTCCAATGAGATTAACAAAGAATCCTAGAACTGATACAACAAAAAGCCTTTCATGCTTAACTTCTGGGGGATGAAGAGCACGCTGCAAAAGGAAAAATGAACAATTTTTGATTTTGGAATTGTAAACCTTGGATAAGCTCTTCCCATAGATCTGTTAATGAAAGCTGGTATGGTATTGATAATAATAACTGTCCTATTAAGATCTTGGTATATTTCTTAATTGTCATTAAATTAAATTTTTATAATAATTATTGACCTCTCACGCGAAAATGAATGAATGGCCGAGGAAAAATTTTGAACGGATGTTCAAGTTGAACGGCTGAGGAAAAAATTTGAATGGATGAAGTTGAACGGATGAATGATTGTGGAAAAATTTTGAACGGCTTGCGGTGAACCGCTGGCTGTGAATGGTTGAACGCAGGGCCGGATCCAGGGGGGTGAAATGGGTGAATTTTCACCCCCCTTTTCTAAGACCCTTTCTTTCTTTTTTCTAAAGTATTTCCGAAATAAATAATATTTTATTAATATTTTATTAAAATTTCACCCCCATTTCAAAATCCTGGATCTGCCCCTGCAACGGCTAAAGAATTATTTTGAATGGCTCGCTCTGAACGGCTTAATGGCAGAAGAAAAATTTCAAATGGCTGGCTGTAAACAGAGGCTCTAAAACGGCTATCAAAAAGTTATAAAGTTTGCAATGAGTCATTTACACTCAGTTGCCGACGGCAAAAGTTAAAATTAAAACCAGAGTCTTTTAACGGTCTTAAAATCAAAACTCAGCAGATTTATTCTGTTTGAGCTACTAAGCATAACATTGTGAATTAATTTTTGCTGAAATTTGCATATGAAACAGTGTTGGTACTGCAACACACTTTTTGACAGCCAAACTGTCCAATTCTAAGAATTCTCTGTTTTCTTTGTAGTTTTGCTGGACAAAATTACAACTAAGCTTTCCAAATTCTCTATTTTCATTTTCAAGTATTGTTCTGGCAATAGAATGACTTATATCGTCTGAAGGTGTTTCTCTTTTGAATGCGTGTTAATTATAATTCTGAGAATAGCAAACAGGTTTCCAATTACTTTGACATAGCAATTGCATGGTGAGCAAACAAAAACAAAAATCAACTGTAAAGTCACTGCCCAAAAGGCTAGAACTCTTTTGATAGCCATTCAAATGGTTGGAAATCTTTTATAAAAAAGGATACTAACATTAGCCGTTTGAATGGCTGAATATTTTTTCAGAACGGATAACCCTTAAGCTGTTTGAACGAGTGAAGATTTGTTTTGAAGCAGCTGTTCAAACAGCTGAATATTTTTTCCGAACAGATAACCCTAGCCGTTCAAATGGCTGAAGATTTTTTTTGCACGGATAACCCTAGCTGTTCGAATGGCTGAAGATTTTTTTGAACGGCTAGTAGCAGCCGTTTGAATGGTTCCCTGCTGTTAGTGAACAGCTGATAAACAGCAAGCGAACAGCTTGAACGGCTCGAACAGATAGCCATTAGTATCATTTTCACGTGAGAGGTCAATTACCGATAGATGATTATTTTTGATCCATAAAGAAAGATGGTAAATGTTAAGTTTGGTAATGAAATGAGAAAGATAAAATGTTCATCATGTTATGAGTGTGGAACAAAGAAAAAAATCTAAGTTCCCAAGGATATCAAACCTATGACCCTCCGCACACCGGTCAGATGCTCTAACCACTGAGCTACTAGAGACTCGTGGTGAACTAGGCCATATACTGGGTTGATATATAAGAAGCGTCCTGTGCTAGGATCAACAATGTCAAAAGTGTCATGTGAGGTGATAAAGCATTAAGCTCAGTAATGAAAGGAGAAAGATGTGTGTATGATATGAGTACAAATATAATTAGCCTGCAGTACAGGTGTTTTATGGCCAGCAAATGTTTTTTGATTTCATTCTAAGCTTGTCCACCATCTTGGATTCCTAAAATGAGGGAGTTGGGACAAGTCAAAGGGAGCGGGGAGAGGGGCAGTCGCATGTTATACTCTCCCCAATCTTCCTCTAATTTCATATTTCAAGATGGCGTCCACGCAGACATTACCCGAAGAACTAAGCCCACAACTACCCCCAAAATATGCCTGGCTGCAGGCTAAAATATAATAAAAAAATTAATATTTAATATTAAAAATGCAAAACATATATATTATCTATATGTACCTCCACTGCTTCGGACAAAATAAAGAAAGCTACAAAAACCAAAAACAATCCATTCACAAATCCAGCCATCACTTCAGCTCTCCCATACCTGACAATCAATGGTACAAAATGAAATAAATACACCTTATTCGATGGTTTAACAGATAATACGCGCGAATATTTTACGAATTGCGTAGTATGCGAGCAATGAGTAAAATATCCGCAAGTATTATCCGTTAAACCATCGAATAAGTGATTTATTATTCAACTTAAATTCTTTTTATTTTTAATAGCTTGTGTCTTGAACCGGTGTAATACGGTAATCTACTGTGTAATACGCTCGGATATTTTGCATGTTCTCTTTTCCTTATAAGGTAAAATGACGTCACAGTCGAATAATACTACTATATACAATGTATCTCAGCTAGGCTGTGGAATGCGCGGCCTGATTCTTATTTGTATTTACAGACTTTAGAAGGAAAATCCAGGGTTGTAACTTTGTGTAGTCACTTTTCACTTGGCTGAATGGATGAATTTCTAATGGTACAAATTTATTTGTAAATACTATATAGTATTTTTTTTTTGTTACTTTTATGTTCTCGAAGATATTAGCTTCTGTAAGCTACTCTGCAATTCAAGAGGAAATAAAGGTTATGATTGTAATGTATGTATGAATGTATACGTATGAATCTTCCAATTACAATAGAAAAGTAGATTACATTATGTATCATGTATTTATAAGCTATATATGGGTATGTGCTGTGCAGGGTACAACTGTATGGTTGTCAAACAGTTCAGTCTCAGTAGGTATAGCTGCAGAGAGTTTTTGTCTATAATTCTTCATTTTTACATGTACCTGACATCATCAAAATCCAAAAAGTTATACAGCTTATTCTACCTACATGTAGGCCTCTACCAGACTTGAAAATAATAATTTTTTGTTGAAAGTGTTGCTCATCAACTTGGAGACAACTATTGCCTGACAGGAGTAACTACTGCAGACTTTCTTTATTAGGGACACCAGATTGTGGTCCCAATGTTGTTCAATAGAGCAGAAGTTGAATGTTATTAGATATTTCAAAATTTTGGCTGGATAATGACACCAGTGACAGACTATTCCCAGCTCGGTAAATACTGGAAAATGCTAACGTTGAAAGTGCCAAAAAATAGAAATGTTTCAGCCGTTTCGGGTTAAGCCCTTCTTCAGTGAAATGTCAATGTTAAACGGTTGACGGTTCTGTTCTTGTACATGTATAACACACCATTTAAACAAAGTCTGTTCACAGACTTTTCCTTTTGAGCTGAGTGCGGAGCATCAGAACAAGCCTGAGGGTGAGAAAAAAAGGAAAGTCTGTGGACTTCTTTTGAGAAAAGATGCTTTTTAGACCCCTCACCTCCGCCTTGGCTATATTAATTAAATTGGACCAATGAGAATCGAGAATTAATTACTCACGTAATTGCCTGAAAGGATCAAAATACAAAACAACGTGTGCGGTGTGTGGCACGTGTTGGAGTATGTTGTCTGAGACGAATGCTTCAACACCGAAAAACCCGCCAAAAAAAGCCGAAAACCAAAGCGAATTCAGACCATCGGATTTCTGTAGGATATGTAGATGTTCGTTTTCCATCCGTACGGGTAATTTTGGTAAGATTGGAATGGAAAATTTATACCACGAAACTGTCCGTCAAGGTGTTTATACCAGACAAAAGTTGGCTGACATTTATTATGTTCATTATGCTTCTTAACGGCAATGCAACCACTACCACAACACTACTTTTAGTTTGTTGCTGTTTTGCAGACAAAAACAACTGATAAATTAGACTTTTCCTGAAACCAGTGGGGACAATGGCATCCTTCGCTCGAGCAACCATAAAATAGCTTCTTTCTGTTCTTCTTTAAGGGCAGGAATACTAGTAAACTTTTCAACACACTCGTCCAGCAAACGCTCCATGATTACTTTGTTCATTGCTGATCGAAAACCAAAGTTTCAGTGAAAGAAACTGAGAGAAACAAGTTTTTCGTGTGAAGATCAACCTATCATGTCATTATGCAAATTGCAAAGTGTCGCGGTGAGCGCCTCGAACTGACGACAGTTGTTGTAAATCGCATGACGCGCGACTGATGGCCATTGACATGTTGATGACAGTTTAATCGCCTTTTAGCCAATGGCATTTTTCTTTTTCAGGAAAAAACTTAATTCACTTTTTTAGAAAGAAGTCCACAGACCCTATTTATTTTTTCTGTCGCCCTAGGGGCTCGTTCTTGGGCTACGCGCTTGCACTTGCGCGTGTCGCTTCACTCGCACTGGGCTGAAAAATAAATCGGTCTGTAGACAGACTATTTAAACAGTGTGCGCGTCTTAAATAAACCATAAGTCAGAGTTAAGACCGCACGGCTGACTCGTACTCCCTGTCCTGCTCAGCCTGTTTCTCAGGTGATTCTTTAATTAATTGAAATTGTATCTACTATAAGTTGCAATAGTCCATTTTACAGTTGTGTGGAAGCGAGGCTGCGTAGAAGCGAGGCTGGAGGTGACCTTGCTTTGATGCAAACCTTTCTGCCTTTCATATGTTGATAATGCTGTTCTCATGCTAACTTAAAGGTAAATTTATATCTGAAAAGTTCCAAGGTCTGTATCATAACAAGATCAACTTCAATCTCGCTTCCACTCAAAGGCCAGGACACTAAGAAGACAACTGTAAAATGGTCTATTGGAAATTGTGAAATAAAATAATTGTTGTTGTTGTTTACTCCCTTCTCTCCCCTGGGATTGAATGTACTCTGATTGGCCGAAATAGACGTCTACAACAAGCCCTCAAACAAAGGACATCAGGCGGAGAGGAGGGAGTTACAGTGTAGGTGTCACATCTGTATTTATCCTTACTGATGTGAAAACCTTTAGACACCTTGTAAGCTATATACAGTGTAAGGTGACCTTCTTTATATGAATGGAAAATTAGAATAAGAACTCCCCATGCGTCTGTGTCAATATTAATCACAAAAGTTATTTGTCACAAGAAGAAAATACACACACAGCTGACCAATGAATATAATGCCAGTGATAACACTAAAATAATACACTTACCCATAAGAAAATCGTTCATTTTTGCCCCATCTTGAGATAACTGATGCTATTAGGCCTGCTAGGAGCGCCGTGCAATCAAAGAACATGTGAAATGAATCTGATATCAAGCCAAGACTGAAAGAAAACATGTAAGCTTAATATTTTTTCATTGGGATTTACCACACGAAAATAATTACGGTCATGTACTTATATGATTTCAATCAGTTTACCTGTTTGTCCATATTCCATACGCCAATTCCACAAACGCAAACGATAAATTCAAGAGAAGGAAAAAGAATAAGTTCCTTGAACTCTCATTCGAAAATATTTCCCTGGAAACAAAGATCAGATTTATAAACGTGAGTGAATTACGAATCGACCACATGGTCTTCAATGTCTTGAAAATAAAGCTCATTTTGCGCGATTTACCGTAACCATTCAAACAATCGTGATCTGAGCTTCAATCCTGGTTTGAAATCATCGCTTTTGAAGCTATCTTTACTTGTTAATGGAAGCATGCCGACATTATTTCCAAGCGACAACACTCACACAGTACAGCGACAGCCGGCGCTTCCAATCTTACGTGGCATTCACTCCATGTCACTTCCTGTACTCCCGTATTGCTTCACGGGACAGTTGCGTGACGCCCGTTGTGTTACGTTTCAACACAGGTAGCCCAAGCTCTTAACCGCGGACAAATGAGAGAAATTTGCAAAAGTTAAGCAAAGTGCTTAAAAGTTAAGGTTGTCATTTTCACTGTTTAAAGTTTAATATATTGCCAAAACACTGTCAATTTACCAAACGTTTTGAAAGTTTACTAAAAAAGTTCTAAGCGTTTAAAAACTGTGAACTGCAGAATTGTCGGGGCGCCATTTGCCAACATAATTTTGATCGGGCGTAAAGAGTTTTCGTCAGTTTTCAACGGAAAAAAGCTCATCATTTTCAGAAAAATTAAAAGATAGTAACGTCAACTAATTTTTTTTGTACATCCTTGCCCATAATTTCATTTAATATTAAATAAAATCCCACTAAATAAAACGAAAAACGCCTCAGTCGGACGTTTGACCGCGGTGGACCCAAGCTCAAGTGATGTTTACAGGTAGCTGTTGCGTACAATAGCGATTTATAAGGATTTGTATGAAGAAAATTCACTTCGAATTTGAGCGTAAAATTAGGAACGATATTTGAATAAAACTGGCTCATCTGAACTTATTTGTGCGTCTACTTGTGTCTTGAGTGGTTTTGGGGTCGATTCGAAGCGATTCCAGCGAGTTTTAGTTCAACTGTCTCTTCCTCCCTAAAAGAGAGACAAGGTAGGGCACTCCGCTCAACGAGCCGATCGGATCCACCAAAGGAAATCCAAAGGAACTTGATCTCACTTTTAGGGAGGAAGAGACAGTTGAACTAAAACTCGCTGGAATCGCTTCGAATCGACCCCCAAACCACTCAAGACACAAGTAAATAAGTAAGTATGAAGGGAATAACAGTGGTGACAAAACAACCGAATGCAAAACGGCTTGAAATACCCCAAATGACAAAAGAATGCACCAGAGGTGAGTTCAATAGAATTAGTTTATTGAATTAATGCCTAAATTTCACTTTATTAAGCGTTTAAAATTTACGTTATTTTTTACCCATACAAAGTCTTAAATTTTTAAAACGGCCGCCTTGTAACCCAATACCGCTTTCATCGAAGGGTCACATCCCGTCTCACACACCGCTAATAATTAATCCTTCGCTTTCTCGTGCCGTGAGCTTGGGCTGTCTGTGGAGAAGCGAGCGCGAAATCCAGATCAGGGCGCATCTAAGTTATGATGACACCGCTGGACGTACGCTTGCTCAAAATCATCGTGACAAACAAAAAGGCGCAGATATCCTAAGGAACCACAGGCCAACCAAAGATTAGTGTGCTACTCGCCTGGGCCGGCTCGCAGCAATTATTTTTGTGATTCAATCTCTTAATTAATTTGTTTTTATTTCGTAACTCACATTACTCACTTAATTTTCTAACCGAGCTCTATACTAGATCGATCATGTCATTCATTGATAGCTCCATTTATAGATGCTCACCGCGTGGGAGCAGGCATAGAACGACAAATTTGCGTTGTCCCCCAAGCTGGGTGAATGATAATGTAGATCAAACGGCGCAGGAATTGAAACTAAGGGCGCGTTTCTTTTCTACGTATTCTGCCCATTCCAAAAAGAACAGAAAACCTCAAACTATTGCACGTGTGTGACAATGTAAACAACATAGTTTTGTTAGCGTATTCTGATTTCAGAATGACCAGAGTGTCCCCAGAAAACGCGCCCTAAGTATTTGGCGACCATCTGGTACGCGTGGTTGGTATATGGTCGTGGTCGATTAAAATAGTATGTCTTCGTTGAAGTCTCGTAAAAGATCTTATCGGTACCGTGTGAAGTGCGAAGAATGCGAGATGTAGAAGCTCATTCACTGATCGTTCACAGTGGTAGAAAAGTAAAATGTCAGCGAGTGCGAGGATCATCATCATCGTGACAAATAAATATGGCGTCACGAGTTTCATTCGCGCAAATAGAGTTCAGCGCCTCCGGCAAAAATTTTCCCGTACGCCGATGTATGCGCCCTACAAAAGCCATATATATGCGGTTAAACAAGTTTGTGAAAATAAAAAAAATGTAAAAAGAACGTTCGTAAACACGTCGTTGTATAAGGAGCATCGAATTATACCGTCAGCTAAAAACTACTTCATGTACGAGAAAGGTGAAATGTATAAACTCTGAAGGAATCGAGCATGGCGGCACTAAATTTGATCAAGGTTTGGTTCTCATTCGTAGTACTCACACATGTTCAAGGTTCTCCAACATCTGATTTCTTAGAATCTGTGGATTGCCTTTTGATGGATTGTGAACGTTACTTTCCAAATGCTGATCGATATATGGCAGGAAACTTAATTGTACGACTGGAGGTTGCCATTTATTCAGTTCGTGGATTGCTCGATTCATTGGATCTAAGTGAGGCAGAAAATACTGCGAATTTCGATGCTTGAAACCCTGGTGATGCAGCTAAGGATCTTATTAAGCAGGTGGGAGTTGCTGGCAATAGTAGCTGCATCGTGTACTTCTATTTGCCCTATCAGAGGCAGGGGCGTAGCCAGCTTTTAGAAGAGTTGTAGGCCTGGCCATCCGGCCCGCAAGGGCCGCTTCTAGGGGGGTCTGGGGGCATACCCCACCGGAAAATTTTTCAATATCGCCCCTTGAAAATGCTTTATCCTTCACTTTCTGGTGATTTTATGTGTATCTTGACAGCACCGAAATCCTAATATTTGATAAAAGAGAATGGATTTGAATTTTTCATTTCCAATTCTTAAAAATGTAACACAAGTGGGCTGAAAAATTTGTAGTCCCGAGCCTACGGGCCTATAGGCTGGCTATGCCACTGAGAGGATTGCCAACAGTTTCTCCTGGAACTCAAACAGTAGGCCGACCAAGGTATGAAATATCTCAACCCAGCTGGACCAGCTGGAGTTTCAACAGAATACAATGCGATTTACCTGGTCTCAAATAACAGGAATGTTATTGGTATCCAGAACCACTCTTTGGCGTTGAGTTCAAAACCTAGAGTCATTCTCCAGCCATTATACCACCATCTCATCTCAGTTGGACAAAAAACATTTCTGCTCCGCAGGTGTCCCAGCATCATTCTGATTCCCGAATTTGGGAAGCCTCATCTTATTGTTCTAATTACAGCCATGCTCCGTCATGTGTGACCAGTATTTTTGAAAATTTGAATGGAGTTTTCAAGTTTACGCATCGGTTTTGTATATTCATTCCGACATTCGGAATTCCCGTGAGAATTTTACCACATTTTCGGAAACAAAGAGCAGTAAAATATAATTTTATTTGAAATGTTACATATCCGAACAGTATTAGGTTTTTTATGCATGTAGTGAAGTTATTTTTCCGTTAACTTGTGACTTTCAAAGTGTTTTCCAGAGAGATCTTCAAGGTTTCATTCAAATCTCGGACTTTACAAAGAAATATTCAAATGTTCATTTCAGTCTTGTGGATCCTGTTCACGCGCGATGGAGCATGGCTGTAATTCATCTAATTACACATCTGAGATGGTGGTAAAATGGTTGGAGAATGACTCTAGGTTTTGAACTTTACACCAAACTGAGTGGTTCTGGACAAAAATAACATTCCCGTTATTTGAGACCAGGTAAATCGCATTGTATTCCGGAGAAACTCCATCTGGGGTTAAGATATTTCATACCTTACATACCTTGGTCGGCCTACTGTTCGAGTTCTTGGAGAAACTGTTGGCAATCCTCTAATAGTAAGAGCAAATAGAAGTACACGATGCAGCTACTATTGGAGGCTGTACTATTGCCAGCAACTCCCACCTGCTTAATAAGATCCTTAGCTGTATCACCAGGGTTTCAAGTGATTTTTTTTTTACAAATATTTGCTCTCCATCGATGAGATGATTCTTAGCAAGTGATCAGCGGCCTTACTAATAATATTAAGTAACAATAAAATACTAATAATCAGAACATGACTAGCTTAGCTCTGAAAGAATTTACAGTTTGTGCTTCAACAACATTCAAGGGTAGGCTATTCCAGTCCCAGATTGTATTAGGGAAAAAAGAAAACGAATGATAATTTGTTTCAGACGCTGGGACTTTATACGAAAATTTATGTATGTGCCTGCTAGAGCAACCAGCAGGCTCCAGATACTTCTGTTGGTCTATCTCAACTAGGTTATGGTGCATTCGCGAGAAGTAATATATCAAACACGAGGAACAGTGTTTCATCAGATTTCCAAACACCGAGAAGTGGATTGGAAAAACGAGGCGCAGCCGAGTTTTTTTAAACCACTTCAAGGTGTTTGGAAATCTGATGAAACACTGTTTCGAGTGTTTGATAAAGCTTCTCAAACTGATCATTAAATGCGGAGAAAACGAAGGAATAAAATCGCCAAAATCTATGCAAATTAAGAAACGATTTGAAAACCTCCTTCACGGTAGTGATTTCCTTTGTGTTCTCATCATGAATTATTAATGAGTTTGAGAAGGTAGGTTTGAAAGTTTATCATGCTTAATTCTGTTTTTCCGCCCGTGGAAGTATTCATCAAGGTAATTATCGTTTCAATGATATTTCTAGAGGAAGACAGTAGGCTTTTATGAGTCTTTCAGCTTTGTTATGGGCTAATTCGTGCGATATTTCTACGTAGAACTCTCGTACTATCGACCGAATTATAATCGAAGGCGATGCTATGTATCTAAAAGCTTTTGAAGATCGCTCTATACCCGATGCAGAGACGATTTCCTTGAACTACTTGCCAGATCAAGTCCTTTTTCCAATGTATACTCAAGCTAATGACTTTTGTCTAAATCAAGAACAAACGTTATTTTTACATTGAAAAGAAAGCATATTGAATGATTTATAGTCGTATTTATTGACTGTTGTAAAGAATAATGAAAACTTAACAAGGCTTTATAATGCCACATTCCAAACAGCTACTTAGCATTGAACATTTTAACATTGTTGGATATTTTATACATTTATGTTTCAGTTTTAAAAGGATGAGAACTCTAGAAGTTATATCTATTTTCACATTGAACAGCAAGCATATTGAATGATTTATAGTCAAATTAATCATGGCCTTACAGTGCCACATACAAGTTTTATTGAGTTTCTTTTTGTTGGACAACGTTTCTTGAAGGGTGTATATATTTTTATAATAAATTAAAAACACACCCACTTTGTTGTAGCATTTTTGTTGTTGATCTTTTAATATATTGATACGTATAGTGAATTTCAAGCTCATAACATGGTATATGGGATCAAATATCTGACGGTATTTATTCCTATATTTATAAGGATCACTTAAAAACACCGTTGACATCACCTTTTCTAAAATCAACGCTCTGGAATAAATACATTTAAGAAATAATCTGGGTAAACAAAGCCAACATATACCATATTTCGGCCTGTAATTTGGTACTTGACAACTCATGGCGTTCCCTATTCCAACGTACCACAACACACTCGCAGCACTTCTCTTTTGATAAAAACAGCTAGTATAGCGCACATATCACACATGTCTCATGGCGCTTTACATACACTTATGAGAATGAGATCGGACGTCAGCTTATGAAGGCGCCACTGGCAGCCGCTATCAGTCCATTGCTGATCTCATCTCACCCACCCCACCCATGAACAAGTGAAGCTGAGGGTGGTCACAGCCAGGGTTTGTTACGTCCTCAGTGGTTCTTTTACGCCCCCATGGGAGACGGGACCGCCATTTCGACGTGGTCATCCGAGCCACGTGAAGGTCTAACCATTTGCCGATGTCATAGCGCGGAAAGCGTCTGAACGCCAATCTCCGTGGAGCTTTATTAGGTGCTCTGGCACGCCGGTTTGTCGGAAAGGCAAACGTTGCTCCGCCGCGTCGGAAGCTGTGAGGCGAGTAATGAACCGTATCCAGTCCGATGGTAGATATTAGGCGCTTGAGGCATGTGCTGAAGGTGGAGAAGGTGATTGGATGAAATTCGGAAACGGCAGGGAGGCAGAACAGAGGTGCGGAAGGGGCAGATAGGGGGCAGATAGGAGAACCAGGAATGCTGGGAAGCGGAACTAGGAGCAGACCTTCCTTGTGTTGCAGGGTCTTAGTCCAGCGAATGTGAAGAACTGCTTCGGACTATGTGAACTTAACATCATGGCGAGTGAGATGACGGCTGGGATTGAAGGAGGCGACGGAGGCCACCGTCAAGTTCGACTTTCGCAGAAATGAAAAGAATGCGGTGCAGAAGTCCTTCTTGAAAAGGTGGCAACCGGTGCCTTTGCGGCAGATGATGCTAAAGAGGGCGTCGATGCCTGGTAACCGTAGGACAAAAGGTTTATCGAGGTAACCGAGGGTGGCAAAGGGGTTTTACGTGACGCGTGATTGCCCCAAAATTAACAGCGTGATGCGTGATTGTGCCCAAATTAACGGCGTGATGCGTGATCAGATAGCGCAGCGTGATGCGTGATTTGCTATTTTACCTTTTATTTTTCCGTGATACGTGAAATGCTTTCGACATTCTTTGAAAAACTAGAAAGCTTACATTCAAAGGACTCAACGTTAATTGAATATCAATATCAATGCATTCAATAGATAGTCCTACGCCGACTCTACGTTGTTTTGTTACCATTTTAATGCCGGATTACTCCTTATTTACGTGACGCGTAAATGTTTGCATGTGAAAATTTTCCAACCCCCCCCCCCCCCCCACCCCCCACCCCCCATCAAAGAAATAATGGTCCGTCCCTAAACACTTTGGCTCGCCTACCCGGGGCAACTCACGGCATTCTGCGTGTCATGTAAAACCAAGGACGTATGTAAAAGGGTAGGAATTTCACGAATAGACCTTTCCCGCATTGGTTAAAATGGGGTTGACAGACCTGCGCGACTCCTGCTTTGTGACCGTTGTGTTGTTTTGAGCCTTTACAGTTTTGCTTTAACAAGCATGTCTTTAAGCGACTTTCCTTTTCTATAAGAGATCAAGGAGGTTCCTTGAATATCTCTCTGAATAGTCGCTGGTTTTCTATTAAATGCCATTTTTCCATTAGTATGTTCTTCAAACATGGTAATGACGGTTGAAATTGCGTGACAAAAGGTAAAAGTATTTTTTGCGCTTTCTGTTTCTGTGTTAGAGCTGTCGTTCTATCTGCATATTTAACTTCTGAGAGGATCTTTTCTACCATACTCTCTGGGTAGCAAAAGCTACGGCTATTTTCGTGCCCATAGCATAGTTCCGTGAGTCTGGAGATAGTCTTTGCCATTAAAATGGAAAGAGTTCTCTTTAAGGATAAGACTGAGCATTTTCTTTAAGCAAGTGTGTAGCTATAGGAGGGTTTTTGTCATGAAATTTTTCGTATGCGTTGCATACTATAGTAATTCCTTCCTCCTGTGGGATATTCGTGTAAAGGCTGGTGAAAACTCAACCTTAACATCACAGCTATTCCCCCAAGAGGGGGAATTTGTATTTTTACTAGGGAGAATATTAAATTCAAAATACGAAATGATTTAGTCAATGAAGAGAACAACAGCAATACCGAAATTTTGTTTATTGAAATATTGAATGAAAAATGTAAAAATGTTATTGTTGGCATAATATATCGACCACCAAATAGCAAATTTAATGACTTCAAAAATGATCTAAAAACGATTTTAACAAAATTAGACAAATCAGATAAGCATTGCTATATTATGGTTGACTTTAACATTGATCTTTTAAAATATGAATGTTGCAATTATTCCAATAATTTTTTCAATCAGTTGTCATCCTCGGGCTTTGTGCCACTCATCACAAAACCTACTAGAATTACTAAATCAACTGCAACATTAATCGACAACATCTTCACAAATAGTGCTCATAAAAGTGAGCATCAAAGCGGCATCCTATTAAATGATATATCCGATCATCTACCCATTTTCACTATTACAGAACACATGACCAATGATCGCCCTGTAGTTCCTACCTCAGGTAGCTACATAGCTAGGAAAATTGGCAAGAGATCTTTAGAACTCTTTGCTGATCAAATAAAACGTTGTGATTGGCAATCCACATTTTCAAAAAATAATCCAAAAGATTCATATGATTCATTCTTCAAAGAATTTTTTGAGATATATAATAATCATTTTCCACTAAAAAAATATAAACATAAAAGTATTAACAGAGATAACAATAAATGGATATCTAAAGGGATAATTAAATCTTCTAAAACAAAAGAAAAATTATACAAAAAGTTTATCAGAAATCCTACAAAAACTAACGAACAAAAATATAAAAGATATAGAAATAAACTAAACCATTTAATACGAATTGCCAAAAAGAATTATTATTGTAAAAAATTCAATCAAGCTCAAAATGATATCAAATCAACTTGGAATACCATCAATGAACTACTTGATAAACAAAAATCTAAAAGCCAGTTACCAAGGTCTTTCATAAATGAAAATAATGAGGAAGTTAATGATCCAAATTTGATAGCAAATAATTTTAATGATTTTTTTGTTAATGTTGGGCCAAAACTTGCAAAAGAGTTCAGCCATAGTAGTGATGAATTTCATAAATATCTTAAAGGTGAATATAAAGATTCAATTTTTCTTTATGAAACAAGCCCTAGCGAGGTAAACAAAATAATAGATAAACTAGAATGCAAATCTAGTTGTGGTGTTGATGATATTAGAAGTAAAGTTATAAAATATGTGGCTCCTTATATATCTGCTCCATTAACCCACATTTTTAATCTGACATTTACTACCGGTAAAATTCCAAATGACTTAAAAGTAGCATTGATAACACCAGTGTATAAAGCGTCTGAAAAAAATATTTTCTCGAATTATAGACCCATCTCTGTACTTCCCTTTTTTTCTAAAATACTCGAAAAGCTCATGTATAAAAGACTGATTGACTACATAAATAAAAACGGAATATTAACTGACCGCCAATATGGATTTCGAAGTAAAAGTTCTACTAATCATGCTATAATTGAACTTGTTGATAAAATAACAAAAGCCATTGAGCAAAATGAATTCACAGTAGGGATTTTTCTCGATTTATCAAAAGCATTTGACACGGTAGATCATAATATCCTTCTGCAAAAACTTTACTTTTATGGTATTCGTGGCATATGTCATGACTGGATCAAAGACTATCTCACCAATAGAAAACAAATTGTTAAATATGATAACGTAAGGTCGACCAAAAAAATAATTACTTGTGGGGTACCACAAGGATCTATCCTTGGACCGTTACTTTTTCTTATATACATCAACGACCTAAGCAACTCTTCTAATAAGTTATCTACTATTTTATTTGCCGATGATACTAACCTTTTTTGTTCAGGAAAAAACCTAGAAGAACTGGAATTGTTAATAAATGAGGAATTAGCACATGTCCACGAGTGGCTTATGCTAAATAAACTGACTCTCAACATAAAAAAATCAAATTACATCATCTTCAAAACTCATAAAAGGAAACTTAAAAGCCATCTTAATCTAAAATTAAACAATGAGACGCTACAGTGCGTTGAACACACCAAATTTCTAGGAATCATAATTGACCAACATCTGACATGGAAAAACCATATTAATTTTGTCACTAAAAAGATCATGAAAACTACAGGTGTGCTTTGTAGAATTCGCTTCTACATTAGTCAACCACTCCTAAGAATGTTGTACTACAGTTTAATATATCCACATCTCCATTATGGAAATATTGTATGGGCAAATACTTATCCAACACGGTTGGAAAAGTTGTTTAAATTGCAAAAGAAAATATTAAGAATAATAACTTTCTCATCATACACTGCTCCATCCCTTCCTCTATTTAAGAAACTTCATCTTTTAAATATACACCAAATAAATGATCTGCTTATCTCCTCATTCAGTTTTAGCCTAAATAGCAACGTACTTCCATCTTATTTTGAAAATTACTGTATAAAGAATTCTAAAGTGCATAATTATAATACTAGAGGATCAACGCAATTTCATAAGACATTTAATAGAACAAATTATGGAAAATACTCTACCAGAGAAAAAGTGATAAAAATCTGGAACGAAACCCCAAATTCTATCAAATGCTCTGCATCTTTAAAAGTCTTTAAAACAAAAATGAAGCAATTCTTTTTACAATAATGATACCGATATGTATCGTACTTTTTTTTTCTAATCAACTACTAAGCTTAGCATAACATTATTTGCAATGATTAGAAATTATATATATATTTCCAATATCTGATACCATGTAACTAACTTTAAATAGAAAATTTTTAAAAGGGAGACTACTTTGTAAAAGCCCGCAAGGGTTTCCTTAGTCTTCCTCCCAAATGTTGATTGTAACAACCCAAATACTCGATGTATTAATTTTAATAAGGGAAATAAAGTCAATTCAATTCAATTCGAGGTCAACTTTGAGACACTTTTGGAGTTTCTTCACATAGGATCATGTGACTTAGTACCCAGTCTCCTGCCAGGGCTGCTCTCCGCTGCCCCGTATTACGAGGTGGAGGAGTTGTATCAAGTCTGTGTTGAGAGCATGAAGGAAAACAGATTAATAGCACAGACGAACACCGTTAGTAATTGATAGAATATAAGGGACTGATGTGTACATAGGTGTTTACAATTGCTAGCAATAGGCAAGCCAAAGGTCTGGTGGGAATACATTTTATCTTCTAAGAAACCGTTACTAGGCACCTAGTGTTTTCGAAAAATCTTATAAAATGTGTCGTATCTTTAAGATAAAAACAAAAACAACAAAACAGAAAAAATTCGGGGAAAATTTCGAAATTTAGAGTCTCGGAAATCTTATTTCTTGCGTTTTGCGCAAAGTGTTTTCCCTAAATAAACGCGTAGTGAAACGGTGTGTCTTTTTCCACGATAGTGGTTTCTCAGTTTTTTTTATTACATTGTGAGTGAGCTGCGCGCCACAGACATTTTTTGATTCGTTGAAGACTAACAATAACCTGACATTGTTTCTTTTAATTGCACGCTTCTAACAATGTGTTGCAATTGGAACTTAAAATTTAACTACGAAGCATCGGTTAAATGTTAAAACTGAAAGCTTATATAAGCATAAGGATAATCGTTTACCCTTCTTTCTTTGAATTTTTCAGGTATGCACGTGCGTACCGGCGTACAGGTAGCTACGCCCCTGCATAATATCATACAAGGAAATCAAATGAAAGGAAAACTCAAATTTAGGGCAGGTAATCCAAAACTCATGATCGAGCTTGGTCGATATAATCAAATTCCTAGAGAAATAAATTATGCCCTTTGTGCGAATCAAATAATATCGAACTGAAAACAAAATTCATTTTCTCTTTCAATGCCCAAGACATTCAACTTTAAGAGAGAAATACTTTAATCAAATCTACTAACAATACATCCTCAACAGAAAGTATCAAAGAATTGATGAACTCTTCCAATTATTTTGTTAATTTACTTTTAATGAAAATGATATCTGCATGCTTTGTATTACGTGATAGCTTAATATTGTCAAATCAAAATGAAGCCTTGTTTTGTAATTATTTCATATTCCTTTACTGTCTTTTGTTATTGTTAAAAGTATGCTTTTGCAATACTGTAACTCAATATAGTCATGCAAATAAAGCTATTATTTACTTACTTTAAGATACGAGTCTTGTATTTGTGCTATTGGCTGAAGTAGTTTCTCTAAAAATGATGAGAGGCGTTCTGTGGGGCCATCGCACCCCGATATGATGGGTCTTCCGACTAAAGTCGGTTTGTGGATTTTTGTGAGAGTGTAGAATACTGGAATTCGTGGCGGATCTGGTGTCTGGTTAAACCATTTTACTGTCATCTCGTCAATAAAACCTTCGTTATGTAGAGTACTAATGAGGTGTTTAACTCTCTGGGATGTGTCCTTAACCATTGGTTTTTCCAAAGATCGATAGTTGTTTCTATCATCTAACTGTTTCTGTCCGATCCCTCATTGATTTTGTTCTCTCTTTTCATTATGACGGTTGTTGTGTCTTTATCTGCTTTCTTAACGATTATTTCTTTGTTTTGAATAAGTTCACGGAGCGCTCGGCGCTCCCCAGGCGGCACTGATTGTTTTTAGGTTTATTAAGTGGCACTTCTGTTAGCCGTAGTTTGACTTCCTTTAAATAGGATTCTAGAGCAACTGACCGTTGAACTGGGGGAATCCAACTAGACTTCACATGGAAGGGATGTGGTTCAGTATCTTTGTCATGATAAATGTATTTGAGGCGCATCGCAGGGTCATAGTGGGTTATGTACGGGGAGGTTACGCCCAAACGGCTTGCCTTTTTCACTCTCTAAGTATGCGAAAGGGTAGCTAAATTTAAAATTTTACTATTTGAAAGGATCGCAAAAATAGATTGTAAAGTGAAAGGGTAACAATTAAATATTAGTATACCAAAAACAGTAGCAAATATTACGCTTTCTATTCAAACACTGTAACGGTTACGTTTGAAAATGTATGTCGCGTAGCATACGAAACGTCAAGTTTTTAATAAAAATGCGTTGGTTCACCATTTTTATCATCGCTGTTTGTGTGTGTGTATTTGTTATCAAATTAAGATGGCCTTAGAACAAGAGTCTATAGCGTTATTTTACTGCTTTTGGTTCAGTCAGGCCCAATAGAACCACCGCGACCACCTCGACCACCTCGACCACCTTGACCACCTCGACCACCTTGACCACCTTGACCACCTTGCATTGACCACCTTGACTACCTTGACCACCTCGACCACCTTGACCATCTTGACCACCTTGACCACCTAGACCACCTTGCATTGACCACCTTGACTACCTTGACCACCTCGACCACGACCACCTTGACCACCTAGACCACTTTGACCACCTCGACCACCTAGACCACCTTGACCACCTCGACCACCTCGACCACCTTGACCACCTTGACCACCTGGACCACCTTGACCACCTCGACCACCTTGACCACCTGGACCACCTTGACCACCTTGACCACCTTGACCACCTCGACCACCTGGACCACCTCGACCACCTCGACCACCTTGACCACCTTGACCACCTTGACCACCTCGACCACCTAGACCAACCACCTTGACCGCCTAACTAAATAAACATAACTAAATAAACACAAGGTACCAAAACCCTTGAACTCGTCTCATAGTTAAGTATTTTTGTTGCATCTTTGACAATGTAAATGCTGAAAAAGTTTCGCTTGAAAATCACCCACTCTTAAATTTTTTTAAAATGATTTTCAGGGGGATATAACAAGCGCTTTATAATCAGAAACGACGGTACGGGCATTCTAAAAAGATATAAAAAATGTACGTAATTAATTCAATTAACATCTATTAGCCAATCGCGGACCAGCTTGCAAACGGTGCACATTGACTCCTTTGCCACCCTCGTAACTGTCTGAAGGGATACCGTTGTTGACGGAAGAGCCACGAGGGAAGCTGAGGTCGAGAACGACACGAGGTTTTCCGGAACGGCTGTGGGCGATTTCAAGTGGACTGGTGACGAGATCGACGAACAAGGGGTTGGTGGTGAATGGACCACACGTTGCACCAAGGTTGCACTCCGTGTCCAAAAAAGAGTCGATGATGTGCGGAGATAAGAGGGCGGTCCACCGCGGTCAAACGTCCGAGGTGTTTTTCGTTTTATTTAGTGGGATTTTATTTAATATTGAATGGAAATATGGGCAAGGATGTATAAAAAATTTTTTTTTGACGTTACTATCTTTAAATTTTTCTCAAAATGATGAGCTTTTTTCCGTTGAAAACTGACCAAAACTCTTTGCCGCCTGGTCGAAATTATGTTGGCAAATGGCGCTGACAATTCTGCAGTTCACAGTTTTTAAACGCTTAGAACTGTTTTAGTACTTGAACTTTCAAAACGTTTGGTAAATTGACAGTGTATTGGCAATATATTAAACTTTAAACAGTGAAAATGACAACCTTAACTTTTAAGTACTTTGCTTAACTTTTGCAAATTATTCTCGTTTGACTGCGGTCAGTGAAGAGGGCGGAGCCGTGGTTCTGGCGTGATGAAAAGGGAAGCATAACTTAAAAAAGTAAACTTGTGACGCAAACGTTTTGGCCGGTTCGTACGTCGTCTTCATTTATAAATTTAAAAGCGTTCCAGTGAATGTCAATGAAACTTTCAGATAATATTTTGCACATCGGTAAGCATGCGTGGTTAACGTTTTAAAAAAATCCATCAAACCGTTTCTCACTGGGATTTTTGCAAAAGCGATTAAACTAAATCGAAAAATACCCAAACATTGCACATGAAGCGATGTTAGGAAAAATGGTAGTTCTCAAGATCGCAAAAGAGAAAGTAAACAAAACTTTTAAGGTTTACAAACATATTTTAATATGTCTATGTGGGATTTTCAATGCGAAATCTTAAACGCGCTAAATTTCACTTTTACTGATTTCTAAGTTTCTTGTTTATCGTCGTCATGGTAATATCGATTTTACCAGAAAACATATCTTGCCAAACTTCAATTCAAAACCAGTTAGTTGTGAAAATTTCACGTTGATCTGACTTGGAGAAGACCGCTTAGAAGCCGATTGAAAAATGTTGGTATATGGTCTCCAGAAAACTGTATCGAACCACCTTAAGGTTACAGTGTACCTTTAGATCGAAAATTTACTGAAATTTTTTTTTGGCGTCAAAATAAAGTTTACAGAATGAACTTTCATCCAAAAAAAAATTATCGAAAAATAGTGAAAATTCACGGAGAAATGACAGTATAACTTTTGTGGGCGGAGTTTGTTTATGAAGCGATATGTTTTTTAAGCGCTGTTTTCTCAAAGTTAATTTTTCGCTTGTTGGGGACACTTTAAAGAGCTACAACTCAAAGGGAATTTGTTCGATTTTTCTCAAATTTGGACAGAAGCTAGGCTAACATCTAATCAACAAAAAAGTTTCGGCGAATTTCTTAATTCCGAAAACTTTTTCGTCAAGAGCCATTTCCATGCGATCATTCCAATTTTTTTTCTCCCTTTTTTGAAAATATTCTGTAACTTTTCACTGCAATTGAATATTGGAAATCGCCGACACGTTTTTTTAGCGCTTCGTGTCCGTAAACCCGAGAACAAATCAAATTAGCAAAATACAATAATCGCTTTGAGTTATAGCGTTTAAAAGCTGATTCGGACGTTCGAATTTAGACGTCGTAAAAAATTCGACAATTCATTTTATTACCAAATTGTTTCCATATTTAGATAGCCAGCTCTATAAGCTTTAATTTGATATCTGGGTTTAGGTATATTAAGTGTAATCTTAAGACGCTAGAGCTGTTATACTGGAGACACCCCCGAAGGTACACTGTAACCTTAAATACAAAACTCTAATGAGGAAAAACAGCGAAGAAAAAATATACAACTGGAGAAAACTATATGTTTTTCTTCGATATTTTTTCTTCGCTGTTTTTCCTCATTGCTGGCGAGCGTTAGCGAGGCAGCACACTATTCTTGGTAATAGGGGGAAAAATCCAAAATTTTGTCGGATGTAAGATGGGGTGCATGCGCAATGGCTTATTGTCACTGTCGCCTAGCAACGTCTGTCATTTTGCTTCGCAACGCAATCAATCAACCGTGACAACGAATGTGACAACTGTCTAAATCGACAACCCACGTCAGAATACGCTGTCAGACGCTTTCGCTTTCGAGGTGCTAAATGTTTGCTAAATGTCTTCATTTGCTTGTGAAATTATTCATCATGGTCACGAACGATTGCTTGCTATGAGCAATTCAAAATGTCCATCGCTCGTGGAAGCGAACTACTCAAATGTAAAATCAAACGACTCGTTGCACTATCACACGAGTTCTTCGCCCGTTTAGGCAAATCAAAATCTGTGCCGTTTGCGGCGGATAACTCTTTGCCCGTTGAGGAGCTGCCGGAGTTGAGTTGAGGAGTTACCGGAGCTGTTCAATGTTCAATTCACTTCCCACTGTTTTATTCCCCTTCGCCAGCACTCACTTTCACATCGAAATTACTAGTTATAGTTTTTTATTCTAAGTACTTAAAAACAGCAAGTTTTGGTTTGTGGTCGTTTTAATATAAGTTTCAACACCTTAAATAACCACAGTAATCGAATTGAAGGACGCAGTCGCCATTTTTTCGGATGAACTCGCTGATGAGAGAGGAATGGGCCGAGAAAAAGGCGGCAAACAAGATGAAAATGAAGGTGATCGTGCACGCAAGTATGTTTCTTGTATCTTATCACCCTAAAAGTAATTTTGTAATTTTTCTTTTTACTGTAGGAGGGGTAGTCCGTAGAGTAGTCCGTAGGGTAGTCCGTGGAGGAGTCCGTGGGGGTAGTCCGCGGAGAGCAGTGTTTTCATCTCTCCGCCCCTGGAAGACCTTCCCTATTCAAAGTCGGTGGCGAGGTGGTTACGAGTCTGGCGAGTTGTGCGAGTGCTTTTTCGAGAAGACATTGTTTACGTGCAAAATTACAACGAAGCTAGACAAGCGTGACTGACCACGAGGTGATGAAACATGAGAGCTAAAGGTCGAATGCTATGATGCAATCGATCGAGCAAAAAATTAACTACTCAAAACGACAATATCAGTATTTTCTGCCTCACGTACTGAATCAATGGCAACCTCCAGTCGGACATTTAAGTTTTCTTCCATGTTTCGATCAGCATTTGGGAAGTAACGTTCACAGATTCTAACAAATCAGATGTTGGAGAACCTTGAACAAGTGCAGTGTGAGGACCACGAATGAGAACCATGCTCGATGCCTTCAGAGTTACATTTCACCTTTCTCGTACATGAAGTATAGTTTATAGCTGACGGTATAATTCGATTCTCCTTATACAACGACGTGTTTACCAACGCGTAACCTCAAACTTGTTTAACCGCATATAATATGGGCTTTTGTGGGGCGCAAATATATGCGTGTTTGTTAAGCGTACGTTTGCGTTTAACGAACGCACGAGTAGAAAATCGTCATATCCCTGGAATAAAAAGTCATACAATAAGCTTACTAAAAATCGCAAGTATACGTGGCAAAAAACCTCACTTAAACCACACGGATGCCTCATATAATTTCCGCAAAAGAACAACAACGAGAGAGTTAATTTGGGTCTTTCCGTTTTTAGGTAAGCTTAAGTCGAAAAAGCTTTTATCCTAGTGTATTGAATAGTGTTGAATATTTTGTATTTGAAGTTGTTTAATTTAACAGCTGAATTTAAAGATTATTTTCAGTCGAGTTACAGTAAGATTATGTACAAGTAACCCGATATCTCTAGTTCTCGCGGTAAACACTCGTTTCCATATCTCAAATCACTTAAAGCTACATGAAGTAAAGCCTATTTCACACTTTAGAGTAAAATTAGAAAAAAAAAAAAAGATCAGAATAGTGTATGCCCGAGTCGTTCGCTTCATAACTTGATATTTCACTTCCTCAATTGGTATTTCACTTCCTAAATTGGTATTTCACTTCCTCCTGAGGTTCGTCCCCTTGACAGGGTATGGGACGTTCCATTTTTTATCCGCACCCCCCCTAAAGATGGCAAGAATCCGAACCCTCAATTTATTGTCGGCACCCTTTGAAAAATAAAATCCGAAGGGTTAATTTTTTGTCGGCACCTTTGAAAAAAAATCCGAAGGCTCCAAATTTTGTCGGCTTTGCAAAAACACTCCTTCTTTAGGGGGGGGGGGGGGGGGGGGGGGGGTACGGATAAAAAATGGAACATCCCGGGTATCTCGACTTCCAAATGTTTCTCCCTATCGCCACATACAGTCCAATTGTAACATTTATAAATTCTCTTTTTACCCAAGGTCAATTGTAATATGGAATCAACTTCCTATATGTAAATTGCCATTCCAGAGCATTATTATTTTTAAGTCTACAATAAATTATTAAAAATATTATAAGCGCGACATTTTGGTGTCGTACTGACACCATTATCAAGCGAAAGCGAAAGATAGAAATTATCCATTATCAAGTGAAAGCGAAAGATAGAAAAAGGACGCTTCGCTTTCGCTTGATAATGGTGTCAGTACGACACCGAAACGTCGCGCTTATAATATTTTTAACCATCTGTATTTCCAAATACACTTTGATTAAGCTTAATAAATTATTATCCCAACTATTAGATTTATGGTATAATTACCTCTTATTTATGCATGTATTTATCTTTTTATTTATCTACTATCATATAGTTAGATTAGATTAGTTTCTTTTTATTTTTCTTAATGTAAACCAATTTTAAATTTCTATTTTTTATTTTTTTGGCCTCCTAGTATAGTTTTTACTGTTTTTAGGAGTAAGTCATTAAAACATAAAACTAATATCCTTATCCACTATACCAATGTGGACTAGCTGCCGGGAGATGTAATTTTTAACATATTTATAGTTACCCATAACAATAAATGAAAGCTAACCGTTTTCAAATCAGTGCTTAACCCTAAACACTGTAGATCAATGCTCAACCCCAAAACGCCACTCTTTGCTTAACTGGAGCTCTGTTCTCTCAGTTCTCTGGGTTCTCTGCCCAATAAATGGGGTTCTGTGCTCATGTACATCAGTACTATGGTATAACGATAAAAAATACTACGGTGTGTAAAACCTCATAAGGTGTCCAAGGTCAGTTTGAGAGATGGAAACGAGTGTTCCCCAGTTTTCGCCAGTTCTTCACCAGACTCTAAGAATTAACAATTTCATCCGCCAAAAAAGGAATGATACCTCGTAATCACAAAAATTGTGCTTGATGACCCACAGGACAAAACATAAACAACAGAATCAAAGAGTCCAAATGCTTTTACTTGCCATTTTGAATATTAATTTGAGTGCAATAGACCTTTATCTTTATATTCAAAAATGGCGAACAATTAATTATTCTTTTATATTCATGTATGCTAATCAGCCTCACTACCTTGATGAGGTTAATGAGGCTGATTAGCATGAATAATTATAACGAATAATTATTTGACCCCCATTTATGAAAAAGTCACATCCTTCTGAAGAATAAAACATTCTCATTGGCTAAGAATCAATAAGGTGTCAGTAAAGTGGCATCAATAATTTTGATCTTGAATAGCCAACATGTGGTTCAAATTTTTCTTTGGTTTAAAAATTTTCAAACCAGTTTAATTTTTATTTTCGTTTGTCTCAGATTTCATTACGACCATTATTAAACTGAGACAAAGGAAAACAAAAAACAAACAGGTTTGAAATTTTTTAAACCAAAGAAAAAATTAAACCACAACATACACTTAATTATAGACTATTGCACAGGGCCGAGTTGTTCAAACACAATTAGGCTGAATAAACGCTAATCGGTTTTTAAACAACCAAGCCCTGGTTTATAGACCAAGACAAATTTTAGTCAATTAAGAGACATATGAACAATATATTACACAAAAATCTTTATTGAGAAGTTGAATCTGAAAGTTGTCTATTGCATATAAGAGTTCACTGTAAAGTATGGCAATTTCAATATTATTGTTTTTCTCTTTGTCGCTCCATAGTTCTTTGAAGATTGTTTGTTACTATGGCATCACTGGTACGCATGTCAACCACCTGTCATCGTGTGGGGCGACTTTTGTTCCCAAGGATGTCCAGGTAACATTTGTTCACCTGTTCACAGATATTTTGTTCTATAAATAGAACTAAAAACAAAAATAACCATCTCCCCCTCTGGAAGATTTTTTTGGTTCAAATCCCACCAATTAGCCCTCTGGAATCATACCCCAGCTTTATATACCCCAGGCCCCCCCAGGGGGGGGGGGGGGTACTCCTGACAGTTTACATGTAGGATAGGTGTGTGCCACCAAGGTTCTCAAACCCTGACCCTATTTAAGAGTAGAAAATCAAGATTTGATACCCTTTTTAAGGCCCAAAACTAAGAAATGGCACCCAATTTAAATGTGTATTTGGGTGTGTAGTACAGTTTTAACAGACCATATCTTTTTCGTTTTGCATGTTGGGGTGGATACTGCAATTTAGTGACCCTATCTAAGGAATATCTAAGGATCACAATACCAAAAATACCAAAAAGGATACCTTATTTAAGGACTGAGCACCTCAAAAACCCTACCCTATCGGGCAGCACATACCTATATAGCATATATAAGGGAGTACCCCCCTCCCCCCCGGGCCCAGCCCTTAAAATGTTCAATGACCTTGTATGGGAGGTGGGGGGGGGGGGGGGGGGAGGGGTGGAAAGTATGGATATTTCCTGGAACTGCACAATTTGAACCTATTTTAGGATACAACTGTAGAGATCTGATCAGAGATTGAACTTACTGAGCTTTCATTTAGAATTGTAACATACTTATGCATGGTTCAAGTTGTACTGCTACCATTCCCTCCTCAGGCACACCCTTGTGATTTTGAAATTTTTGGTGCATTTGCTGTCTTATTACCCACAACACCCAGGCACACAGAAAAAGACATTCCCCACCCATCAGACACTTGAAATAAACTCCTTTATAAGAATGGAGGTAATTAGCATGATGTCTGGACATCACAAACAGGAAATGCAAGTTTAATGTGCTTCTGTGATCAAATTTGTGATTTTCATTTTTTTTACATCTTCGTGTACAATTAGACTTTCTTACTCATCTTGCCAAATTTCAATCCATTATGAACATCAGAAGTCATTTTATTTTAACATTTATGTCCGAGAATTTACAGCCACCATTAATCAACCTTGTTCTAAGGCTTGGGATAAAGTGATGTCAGTTAAGGGTAATGGGTCCATGATAACCGTCAGGTCACCAAATGAAGAAAACATAACAAGGGAATATGTTTCTTAGACCTAACGATGTGAAACCTAACGAGGGAAAACCTGTTTTAAAACAGCTTTTCCCTCGTTAGGTTTTTCCTCGTTAGGTCTAAGAAACATTTTCCCTCGTTATGTTTACGTCATTTGGTGACGTGATGGTTATCATGGATCTATTACCCAATTAAGGCTCAAACATACCTCACAAGTTGAAATTATAATAACAATCAGCATAGAAAATTGCACGAAGAACAAGTCCAAGGTTTTTGTTGCTTTTTGCATGATTTTCAGTACTTATGGTTATAATTTCAACCCATGAGGTATGTTTGAGTCTTTGACGTTACTTTCTCCCATTCGCAACCAAGCCTCAGAACAAGGTTGATTAATGGCGGTCGTAAATACTCAGACATGAATGTTAAAATAAAATGACTTCTGATCGTAATGGATTGAAATTTGGCAAGATGAGTAAGAAAGTCTAATTGTACACGAAGATGTAAAAAAATGAAAATCAAAAATTTGATTGCAGTAGCACTTTTAATTAACATCTGTTGTTTGCTGTTTTATAGTACATGGAAACAGGTCTAGATATATGCAAGCTGCACATTTACCTTAACGTGGCTCCAAGTAGTTTCTTTTTTTGGGTCACACTTCCCTTTTTGAATACAATTATACATAATCTTACTTTAGCTCAATGAATCTGAATTTGATTCCAGATGTTAGGCTTAGATGAAAGTTTTGGGCGATGCTCTTTTTATGCTAATCAGCGTTTCCATACCAACAGTAAACAAATATGGTGAAAAACAGTTTTTTCCTAATTATCTTTTGATTTTGGGGCTACCCGCGACAAGCGAATTAATGCATTATAATCTGCACAGTGTAGCAGTCACTAAATGGGAAAATTTTCAACAAATTAAACTGTTCGATTTTGAATAAATCGCCGAAACATTTTTAAAATGTGTTCTTTCATGTTTAAAATGTAAGCAGTCAAAACATTCCATAGGTCTCACAAATTATCATTAAATTACCACAGAAAGTTTCTTCAGACTTAGATTATTACTCCCTGCAAAGAGATCAAGCTTTTCATTCATATGCAGTTTAAAAAGAGTGAAAACGTCAAGCAAAACTGCATTTGAATGAAAAGCTCAATTTCTTTATTGCTAAGGAGTTAGTCAGAGTTACATGTATTTGCAGGGAGCAATAATATAAGTCTGTGGAAACTTTCTGTGGTAATTTAATGATAATTTGTGGGACCTATGGAATGTTGTTCATGACATTTCAGTCACAATGTTAACTATTACATGATACTTGTAATGAAGAAAACTTATAATATACCTTAATTTTATTAAATTCAAAATATATTCATAAAAAGCATAAAAAGAGCATTGTCCAAAACTTTCATCCAAGCCTAACATCTGGTATTAAATTCGGATTCATTGAGCTAATAAAAGTAAGATTATGTATACTCTAATCGCATTCAAAAAGGGAAGTGTGACCCAAAAAAAACAAACTTGGAGCCACCTTAATTGTCCAAACAAATTCAATGAATCAGTCTGAGTAACTCTATTATAGTCAAAACTCCCTTAAGTGGACACCTTCTTTTGTTTCTCTAAAATTTGAATTGTAATGTTTCACCTTATATTTTTCAAATGTAACGTCTTTCCATTGTCATCTTATATCCTTTTGTTTCTTGGTGATTTATATTGTAATGTTTTTCTTTTAGTCATTTTATTCCCTGAAGAAGTCAGGCCGTGGCTGATGAAATATTGGAAAGAATATACTTATAATCCCAGCAACATTGTAAAGTCAGCCTTGCTTTATTAGTTCCGTCGTATTTATATCAAATTTGGTGACTAGATCCACCAGGATCCAATGCTTTTGCATTGTCTGTTGGCCCTTGCAGATATTTCCAAAGTGTTCTTGAAAAAAATAGTACAGTAGAGGGTGTATAATGCACGAGTACATGTCTTTTGAAGCTTTTAAGACCACTTGTAGTTGTGTTATCCATCACAAGGTTGTTGAATGTTGCTTTTTATATCATATTTATATATTTAACACTAATTTAAAAACTACAGTCCAAGATTAAAAGACTAATGCTAATAAATAAATGTACATATCTGTGAAGTTCTCGCATTGCTGTCACACCAACTTATGTAAGCTATATAAAAACAGTAACACACTCAATCCCCCATGTTTCGGGGGTGAACAGAACAGAAAAAGGACATATTTTCTGTACATTGCATGTAGTTTTTTTATAACATGCAAAGTGTCCTTAGGTACGTAAAAGGAAACTGTCGATGAGTGTCTGCTTTCGCGGTTCCCTGATCTTACATGTAAGTTATTTTATTTTATTTTCTTTCTTTATTTATCCATTCACACACTGAATGTTGTTTGTCTGCCACAGAATGCAATAGCACTTTATTGCTTATTGCAAAACATCTAACACTTACAGAGTATGTATGAAACCTGGCTCGTACAAAACCAAAAAAACTTCACTGAGCCTAAACACCTATGCCAAGGGCTGGGAGGGTGGGAAAGCTGTTGCAAGAAACAAAAACTGAGTCACGTGTCAAAGCGTGACACCCGATATCCCGACTCATACCAGACCCCCATTCAGTATGAGAGAACTTCATTTCTTGCCTCTTTCACAAGCTCAGCCAGCAAGAAAACCATTTCTCACACACTCAATGCCACTTGTCTGCCACAGAATGCAGCAGCACTTTATTGCAAGATGAAAAAGTGTAGAGCTAGGGGAAATAACGCTTGACATGGAGAAAAACTTGACTGAGTACGGAGTCCTACACAGTTCAGTTGCCTAAATTTAGTCCTAACAGAAACACTACCATCTGTGAGACAATATTATTGAAATATTAGCGAATCTAATGTTATCTCTAAGTAATGTCTGGTAATAGTGTAATATCTCTCAAGTCTTTCAAATGCAAAAATTATGGGTGAGCCACTTAACAACTGTTCATCTCTCTCTCACAAACAGAGGGCTCTGCAAACCTGAAGGAGGGCTTGCTTAGTTTCCCTAATGTACATAATATTATTCCTAGCTGTGTGTGAACACCAGCCGCCATGACGCATTAGAAGTCTATCTGGGATGGCAGCATCCGCTGCAGATGACGCTCCACCAGACCTGAGACTGTGAAGGCCATATTGGCTGGGGTCGAGCCCAATGACTTGGAGTTGCTTTGTACACAGCTCAGTTGCCCTTAAGTAAGTCAACTGTTGCGGACAAAAGGAGAAGCCATGCTTGGTATGGCAAATTTTCCTGAACAGGTAGTCAGATACCTTGTGTTGACCAAGAAGTAAGAACCTTTCGGTCAGGGATACAGGACATGCATCAGAGCCTGTGCGAGCTGCCAGGATTAAGGAACCCTTTCTAGGGGTGGCGAATGGTAAATCCGAGACTCACCGAGACACCGAGACCCTTGTTTCAAAATCCGAGACCGAGACTGCAGCAACATTAAAAAATCCGAGCCCGAGACCCAATGCGGAAAAAACCGAGCCCGAGACTCAATGCCAAAAAGATCCGATTCACCTATCAAACAACAAACAAGGATGAAGAATGAGAATGCTTGACAAAAGTAACCGAGACTCAGAGACCTTGAGGAAAAAAATCAGAGACTCCGAGACAGAAAAAGCACCAGCCAAACGAGACTTTGAGACTTAAAATAAAAACTGCCGAGATTTCGAGACTGGACCAAAATTTTCCGAGACCCACGATTTTGAAGGTATCATTCACTACCCCTCTTTCTGAACTGGTCATTCTTCATTTTCATTAGGGTAATAGACATATGATCGCTTGTCATGTGCAGATTCTGGCATTTCAGATGAAAGTCTTTTTCCTCAAAAGCCGATTTATGGCTCTCCATCTCCATACTAGATGGTAGTTCTACAAACGGGAGGGCATAGCCATTGACTCGCATTAATTCCATGCCAAAAACTCAAATGGTCCTTCAAACGACTTTAAACGACAAACGGGATCTTGTTCGGGACTTTTCCCCGACAAACGACTTGTGACACTGTTGATATCATCTTTCATTTCATGTTCTGACATTCCTAATTTATTAAACATATCCATCAAATCCGGCTCGGATGTGTCCTGTACGTCCAAATAATCATTCCAATCAACATCAAAATCAAATGTTAAGCGCGGTTGAGGAACTCTGTTAGTATTTTTAACCCGTTGTGTTCAAGGGAATTGGTGCACGGCAGGTTTTGGCAATATGCCCAACTCTTCTGCAATGAAAACAAGTGTCACTTTGGCTCGCATTCAGTTTTGGCCTCAATGCGGGAATAGCAACTCGTCTAGTGCTGGGAGCATTCTGGTTCGAGGTGAATGGCTGCTGAGAGCGTGCAAATTGTGCCCGAGGTTTCGAGGGCTTCCTACTTTCCGATTTCAACACCTTGCTCTCTTTGACGGCCCGCTTAATGCGTTTTTCGTCATTGGAGTTGCAAGCTAGTGGCTCCTGGACAGCCTCCCAGCCGTATTTCTCAGCTAACATTATATGTTTGTTCCTTTCCTTGAGAATCTTTTTACCTTCTTCTATTGCGTCATTCCGTGCTACTTTGTCGCTGGCAGAAGCGGCCTCCAATTTATCAAGCACTTTTGCATTCAGTTTGTACTGGATTTTTTTTCTTCTGAATTCAGGTTGTGGTGATTTTGCCTGGGATGCCCGCTCTGTAACTGACCTTGATTTCAATTCCCTCTCGAGGAGTTGCAGTTGTTCTTCGCTCTTTTCATGAGCTTCGAGGAGCTGTTTTACCCAGGATGGTGGTGATCTGGGGAGTCCGAATGGCTTCAGGACTTCGACTTTGAGCGCCATTTTCTCGGCGGAGAGTTATAGTGGGAACTCCTTGAACTATCGCGCTGATCTTCCGGTCTTTCCCGATCCTCTCGTGAACGCTTCCTTCCTTCTGTCGCTGGACTGTTGTTCTGGGGTAACAGCCATTGTGTTGCCTTCAATTTCCGCGGCATTTCGTAGTAAAAAATGTCAGTTAAGAACGATTTTTTTATCGGAGAACGAACGAAAGCTGCTGCACATGTGGCAAGAAACAAAAACTGAGTCACGTGTCCAAGCGTGACACCTGATATCCCGACTCATAACAGACCCCCATTCAGTGTGTGAAAACTTCATTTCTTGCCTCTTTTGCAAGCTCAGCCGGCAAGAAAACCATGTCTCTTAAGATATCTGTAACCTTGGAATCGAAATGTCTCGGTTACCTTCGTGTAACTGTACTGTTCAGACTCACACTTCACTTTTGTACAGGTCAAGTACAATTAAAACCATTAATGCCAAACCTTTTTTGTTAGAAATTTTCTTGAAATCATTTTCTATCTGCTTATGGAGGTAATTGTAGACCCTGTGGACCCTGAATAGGTGTCCGTTTATGGAAGGTTAAAAATGTAGTGTTGGAGAGGATAAATTGCCAGGACCACGGTTTGGTGTGTGCTTAAGGGAGGTGTCTGTCAGTGGAAGTTCAACTGTATATTCATCGCGTTCGAAGAACGCAATCCTAATTTCGTGTTGGTTGTCCTGTGGTTTATGTGCAGTAAAATTTGAGATTTTTTGTAGACGGTCTTCCAAATGGCCACCCGGAAATTCCTTTGAACGCGTCTCCATAATCTGTGATTACTGCTAGTTTATGCCCATATATGTGTCCCAGTACTAAAATCCATCAAATGTCGTAGTGCTGTAAAAATTTCTATAATTGTTGTTGTTATTGTTCTCTCTTGATTTGAGTGAACAGTGAAAATACTGTGTGGTTTGAATTTACCCTGCAATGCAACCAATGTCCAACCAATGGGCCTATTTTGATATATTTTATTCCCCTTATATTTGCTTGATCAGAGTCTAGATAGAATTTTGAGATATCAAAATAAAATATTGTCCATGTCGACGTCTTATAAAAGTAAATGTCTGGAAGGATATGCCTCCTGTTAAGCAACAAACATCATTTTCAGCCCTGAATGCAAAAACTTATTTGATTTTTAGATGTTCAGTGAGAATGAACTTGGGACAACCTACAAGAAACATTAGTGGCACCCAGTCTTCAAGTGCAGCAGGATCACCTAACTATGCAGGCATTGGAGCTTTGTTTGGATCTCTGACTGGACTGGCTCTTGCTGTTAACAAGCACAAGGTAAAAATAAATTATATTAAAATAAATTATTATTATTATTATTAAACAGATTAAGCACAACTTGATCCAAGGAATAGCTGGGATAACCATAACATTATGATTTTGAGAAGTGTCTGCCTTAGAGTGTTGTCTCCCTTGAGATGTATCTGTCCTAGAGAGGTGTCTGCATTAGAGAGCTGATTGTCTTTATAGAGAGGTGTCTGCCTGAGAAAGTCATCTGCCTAACAGAAGTGTCTGCCTTTATAGAGAAGTATCTGTCTTAATAGACAGGTGACTGTCTTAGAGAAGTGTCTGTCTTAGAGAGGTAACTGTCTTAGAGAAGTATCTGCCTGAGAGAGGTGTCTGCTTTAGACAGGTGTTTGTCTTTATAGAGAGGCGTCTGCCTTAGAGAGGTATCTGACTTAGAGAAGTGTCTGACTTAGAGAGGTATCTGCCTTAGAAAGTTGTCAGTCTGTCTTTAATATTGAGATGTCAGAAAGGTGTCTGCCTTAGGAGGTGTCTATCTTAAAAAGGTGTCTGTCTTAGAAAGGTGTTTGCCTTAGAGAGGTGTCTGCCTTAGAGAGGTGTCTGTTTTGGAGAGCTCTGCTTAAGAGGGGTGTGCACCTTAGAGATCCATCTAGATCTTAGTGAGGTTCCTGCCTTAGATGGCTATCTGCCTTAAAAAGGGGTAATCGTTAGATATTCATCCATTTAAAACTATAAAAAAATACCCACTGTCCTAATAAAGTGAAAGGCTTCTCATGTTTTTTTTTTGTTTAATTCAGAATATACACAAGAAGGCACAGGCTAAACAAGCAAGCACCAGTATCAAGAATAAATCTAAAAAAGATAGTACCATTTATACTATGGAAGAGGTTGCATGGCACAATACGTATGAAAAAGGCGTCTGGGTGACATACAAAGGTCAAGTATATGACATAACAGAGTTTATTGCCAGCCATCCGGGGGGACCAAGTAAGATCATTTTAGCAGCTGGTGGGGCATTAGAACCCTTCTGGGCTCTGTATGCTGTACACAATAACCAACATGTTCTGGACATGTTGGAGGAGTACTGGATTGGTTCATTAGAAAAAGATGAAGTCTCCGGTCAAGCTACTGATATCAAGGTGCAGTACTAATATTTTTGTATTGGCGTGATCATCTTATGTAATGAGTATTAAAATGTCTGTCTTTTGTCATAAAAATGCATCTTAAATGAGACATGAACTTCCCCGCTTTTATGGTCAAGGGTTACCTAAGATGCAAACTGCTTATAAGGTGATTCTCTAGTATTGCATTGCTCATCACTACTGACCACTACTGTGCATAATATTTTGCATCATTTGAGCATGCACGAGTGTGTACGCTTCTGAACCAAGAGAGTTTCCTTTGAAGATTCAGTTTGATAAATGAATAAGTGGTTGTTTTCTCCTAAAGAAGCAAGATGAAACTAACCCCCCCCCCCCCCCCCCCCCAAACAACCCACCCTGGGACTTATTAACATTGAAAGGTGCATTAACAATCAAAGTATATAACTAATTCTTGGTTTTTCACATGATGGCATAAAAATTCAAAAATCTAAAGTATACATCCTACAAAGCTGTTTCTAACATGGTATTTGGATACCAGTGTTATAACCTTTCGCAAAAAGTTTCTGGTTTAAACGATGTTTTGCTTCCGATTTACAAAGGTTTTAAATGTGTCACGCAATTCGTCACGCTATTTCAGATAAGCCGTGAAAATAAACAAAATTGAATTGGCTGAAAGTTATTTTTTGCATTATAAATGCTCATAAGCCGATGTAATGGAACTTATAACGAATACAATATTTTGTGATTTGATTTTTGGTGATTTTAAGACTTTGAATTTTTGACCGCCATGTTTTTGTGCCCCTGAGTGGGGCACCAAGATGGCGGCACCATACATTTCTTACTAAACATGTCTAATACTCGTTCGCCTATAACTCTTGAAGGAAATGCTTTTGCGCTTCAAAATTTGGCCCAGATGTGTAGTTTTAAACTCTCTTCAATTCCATAAACATTTTGGAATCGAAATCTGTTGTTTAATGCTTCTGAATTTTGATATGACGTAAGTGAAAACCAAGAATAATAATTATGATGTGTTTTAATTTAGGATCCATATGCTAACGACCCCTCTCGTCACCCAGCCCTGAAAATCAACACTAAAAAACCGTTTAACGCTGAACCACCCATGCAGCTGTTGGCAGACAACTTTGTAACTCCTAACGACATCTACTTTGTTCGAAATCATCTTCCTGTCCCCGACATTGATGAAAACAAATACGAGTTGGAGATTTCTGGTCAAGGGTTAAAAACGATTAAGCTGTCTCTTGAGGTAAGTAAAACCGTAAATCGATTTCCTCTACGTAAGCAGGTTTGTTTTCTGGCTTTGAAAGTAACCCCAGAGATAACATGTTGTAGAGAATGCCTGTCATAGAATGGTCTATCAGAAATGATGCGTCTCGGAAAATATTCACCGAGTCTCGAATTCTCGGCATTTGAAATTGGAGTCTCGGAATCTCGGGCTCGCTATAATTTTCAAAGTCTCGAATTTTGATAATTTGGATCTCGGAGTCTCGTAAATTTTTCTCGTAAATCCCAACTTCTGTTGGAGATTTCAGTCACGTTTTAAGCTGTTTTAGTACTATCGGCCCGACATTTTCCAGCAATTGGAGTCTCGGGCTCGGATTTTTTAGAGGTATAAAAGTCTCGGTCTCGAATTTTTAAACAAGGGTCTCGCAGTCTCGCGAAGTCTCGAATTTACCATTCTATACCCCTTCATGAACTTACGTTGCGTTAAGTAGCGTTTATTTAGTTAATTGGTTTTGTGGTTGTGATCATTATAATTTTTAGATCTCACCGCATGCTAGTCTCTCACGCAGCCGTCATTTGTCTCGTCACAAATAACGGCTGCGTGGGAGACTAACCGCATGCTAAGGATCGTGAATACATATTACATAACTTGTGTACCTTCTTACATAAAGAAGCGTGTAGTTGATCACGGCGAACTCTGACTCGATACTTCCACTCTTCCACTTTGACTCTATACTTCCACTCCTCCACTCTGAGTCGATACTCCCTCTCTTCCACTCTGACTCGATACTTCCACTCTTCCACACTGACTCGATACTCCCTCTCTTCCACTCTGACTCGATACTTTGACCTCGACACGTTATAATTCCTGACTCCGGACGATAGCAAAGCGATAAAAGGGAACTCTCCAGTGGAATAATACGAACTGTTTACTGTCTCCGTATAAACTCTCAAAAGACCACCGCATGGTAGCAAGGCTCCTAGAATCCTTGGACGCAAGCTCGTTCATACACGTATGTGCACTGCATCGATTCTTCGCAATTTGCGGGCCCGCGACAACACTCCGATGTGAGCGTGGGACTATTATAATCGGGGTCCGAAGTACATGTAGACAACGCCCATTTGGAAATGGAACGAGAAGCCACGTGAGTGGAGAGGTACACGACCGAGCAAGACTGTGTCTATCACACGCGTGACACGGGTCTGGAAGGGGGGCGGAGGTCTGGATCCCGAATAACGGGCTATTTTTTCGTAAATTCCCGAATCATATAGCTTGTTTTTGTCATTTCCCGAATCACGTAGTCTGTGAAAATTTTTTCTGCATATATCCTATATCTGGCCCGTAGCGCCTTTATTTACTTTAGAGAAATTTACTACAGGATTAGTTAAAAAGGTTTTGGCAGGTCGCTTAAAAACATGACAAAAATGTGAGTGTGAATTGATACGGGCTAAAATATTTGAATTCCACGGAATTTTGTCAGTGGAAATTACGAATCACGGACCACAGATAAAGCAAATCCCGCGTCACAGTCGATTAGTATCCCGAATCACGGCTGGATTTATTTTGTATTCCCGACAAAACACCACACAGACAATGAGACTAGTGATTGGGACCAGGCAGTGTTTATTAACATTCCTACAGTACATTAACCACTAGACTATTTTTACAAATCAAACGTAAACGATAAAAGAGTAAACTACAGCCATACAATGACTTTAATCGAAGAAAAGAAAAGAAAAAAAACTGTGAAATCAAAACTGCCTAGGTTGTGGGAGGGGGGGGGGGGGGGGGGGGAGCAAAATAGAAAACTTATAACTGCTAAATTTGCTGCTTGCTAGACTAGATAAACGTAAGGTTCAAGTGAACACGATCTACTATGTCACGATCTACTACGTCTAGATGTATACAAATAATTCTAAGTTGAGCAATACCTAAAAATACTAGCGTGGGCTATTTTAATTGGTTCTCTTACAGTCTTGTGATATGATGCAATCAAAGTTGCTCAATCTGAAATAAGGACTTTGAACCCTGCCTGTTTCCAACCAGGCCCTCTCTGTTGCTGATGTCTAGATCATATTGATGAGATTAATATTCACATCACGCACTCAAATCCCGGAGCACGCAGAACCCCTTCCAAACCCTCATCACATTTTGTCGTTGTATGGGAACGCCAAATTGGAACGGTTCGTCGCGTCTTGGACGCGATGCTGCTTAGCATTGGTAGCTCACAGCTCACGCACGAATTGTTGGTGACACTTTTGACAGAAGTGTCTGGGATTGTCAACAGCCGTCCAATCGTCTTCATTCCTTCTGACATTTGATCGACGAGCCGCGTCCCGTGACACCAGCCATGATGATCCTAGCCTCCTACGCAGACGTCCTTAGGGCTCGTCACGTAATCTTTCCTCCCCCACGAACGTGGGGGAGGAAAGATTGCGTGACGAGCCCTAAGGACGTCTGCGTAGGAGGCTATGATGATCCTGACCATGAAAAGCACGCCCTCTTGCCCCACCCCCTGGCCACTTTCGTCTCTCAAGATCTTTATGCACGGCGATGATATTAAAATATCTTGCCGATCACTTCTGGATTAGATGGAGAAGAGGGTATTTACAGAACCGACAAACAGGGTCAAAGTGAAACGAACGGAGACGAAACCTTGCCGTAGGCGACATAGTGACGTTGAAAGAGGATGACACGCACCGAAACGATTGGCTGCTGGGAAGAGTTAGTGAAGCCACAGGTACCCCAAGCTCAAGTGATGGAAACTTTTGAATGCAGAAGTCCACACAACGCGTAAGTAAAATGCACTGGTTTGGTTTTGCCGGATTTCTATGTCGAAATGTTCGAGCCAGACGTCACCTGAAGTGTTTAAGACAAACTGAATGCAAGGCTGGCTCTACGGCAGTGGGCTGATTTATTTAGCGGCCAATATTTCGGCGAACAAAATTAGCCTTCCTCAGGGCCAGGGCCCGGGGGGGGGGGGGGGGTACTCAACAAGGTTTTGTACGGGGATGCTCCGCCCCGAGGTCCAAACCCTTAACCTTTCATATACCGTTTTTGACAGAAAAGGTACCCCTTTCATATACCTTTCATTGAAAATGGTACCCCTTTCATATAGCCTTTACGTGCGTCTGTTTCATATATTTTGAACGGCCCTTTTTATAATACTTAAATGGCAGTTTTTCCTACCTTTTTTATGCTTCAACTCCTGTTTTCGCTACCCTTTCCTATTCTTCGTGAAATCCCTACCATTTCATATACTCCAACTCGTGAAATCCCTACCCTTTCACATACTCCAACTCGTGAAATCCCGACCCTTTCATATACCTCCAGCCTCAAAAAGGTACCCCTTTCGGGCGGAGCATCCCCGTATATCCCATTAGGGGCCAGGGCCACCCTGGATCCAGAGGTCCGTTCTCTAAATATCATGAGTGAAATTAACCTCATAAACGGTTAGGTTAGGCCAGGGTTATACTGAAGGAAAGTACTATTAACGGCTCCTTAAATTTGAATTTAAAAAATACATAAGTGGTTAATGATTGACGAATACAACTGAAATGTAAACATATATATAGCAATATATAGAAATTTAAATCAATGTTCATTTCGTCGGTTTATGCCATCTGGTGATAAAGTTTTTCCTTTATATATGCATGAGGTATGCTTCTTTTGCTTTGCGGCGGGATGTGCTGTAAGTGGGTTGTAATTCCAGTGGGATGAGTTCCATGTCTGTGATAGAGTGGCCAGGTAAGTTGAAGTGGAAAGGGACTGCTGTTTTGGCATTAGCGTGAAGAGTATCACAAGTGTGGTTCTTTTTTCGTTTCAGGGGGGTCGACATATTTCACCTGAAATTTCAATTCAATTCAAATCGAAAACGTATAGCGGGCTTTACGAGGTCTTCAAAAAGTTCGGGTGCTTCGTTTTCGAGTTTGGGTGTTTCGTTTTCGAGTTTGGGTGTTTCGTTTTCGAGTTTGGGTGCTTCGTTGTCGACTTTCGGGTGCTTCGCTTTCGAATTGGGTGCTTCGTTTTCGAGTTCGGGTGCTTCGTTTTCGAGTTTGGGTGTTTCGTTTTGGTCTGAAATAGGGTCAGGATTTAGAGAACCGGGCCGCACACCCCCACCAAAAATTCCGAGGAGTACCCCCCCGGATCTGAAAGCCCTTGAACGCCCAATCAGTGACCTTGTTCTCCTCTTTACAGCCGAGGACCGGGAATGAGCGCAACACGCTACCTTCAAGCTGGAATCGTGCCCGGTTCATCTGGACTCGAACTTTGGGCGAGGAATGTCACGAACTTACGTTGCGTTACATAGCGTTTATTTAGTTAATAGGTTTTGTGGTTAATATTCGTTTTTGACGCTTTTTTAGTAATATGATTGGATATGAACACTTCCAAAGAAGCATTCTTTTGAGAGTTTACGAAGAGAGTAAACAGTTCGTGTTATTGCACTGGAGAGTTCCTTATTTTATCGCTTTGCTATCGTCCGGAGTCAGGAATTGTAACGTGAGTGTTTAGCGTCTCTCTCCTCCGCAGAGGCTCCTATCAGTAAATGGGAGCGCGGGGAACCAGCCTCCGCGCGTTTTTTTGCTAAGCGTGGAGCGTGACTGGGAGGCCTCTGCGGAGGAGAGAGGTTTAGCGTCATTTCGTCGATCTCGCCATCGTTTTCTTATCCATTTTCATTTCGTTTAGTCGTTTGTTTCAGTTATATCTGTCATTGTGATTTTTATTGTGCATGCTGTGGATCGTGGATAAATAGTACAGTGGAACCTCGATTTAACGAACCTCTAACGAGGTCCTCGGTATAACGAACAATACTGTCCAGCCGGGCAAAATTACAAGTAAAATGTAAGGAATAGAACGTCGATATAACGAAATCCTCGTTATAACGAACACAATCCGGCAGCCCAAACGTAAAATTTACCCCGATATAACGAATAAATGTCAACGCGCGACAAAAGATGAGTGTGGAACAGACCTATAGTGTGTTAGCCTTTTCCAGGCGTTTAGATTGTGGGGAGCAGCGAGAAGCGGCGCGCGGCGCTAGCCTCTCTTCCCAGCCTCCCCTCGTTTTTTCTCTTGCTCCCGATTTTTCTTTCGCGCACCACAAACTTAACGCCTGGCAGAGGGTTGTGCCTAAAGAATACCGTTTAGAGGGACGTCGGACACCTTATTAAGACTTATAGGTATATAAGTACAGTAGAACCTTGCTAACTCGAATCAATTCGAGTTAGCGAGGGTTCGAGTTATCGGGGTCGGTGAAAAATTTATTTATTTTTGTTACTTATTAATAATAGTGACGATATGTTGCGGGAACATAGTTTTATTATCTACTTCTGTGATAAACATCGCTCAATTTGCGTTTGGAAACAAGAAATTCCAAAGATTATGACTTCGAGCTATGTGTAACTTAAACATTTGGGTACATGTTTTTGCAATATAATCAAAGGGCTCTTAAAGCCATCTCGTTAATGCGAGAGAATGTAAGGTTAATAAAAAACAACAACAACAACAAGAATTGGAAAAGTTGGGTGCCTTTGATAGGTAAATGTAGTAAAGACGTGATAGGTAATATGTGTAAAGCTGCTAAATGGTTTATTGAAGTTGAAAGATTGAAAATACCTGTAGGTCTAATCGAAGAGTTAGACATTGCAGTCATAGAGGAATGAAGGGCTCTATTTCAATAAAAGTCATGAGCAACAAAATAATCACGAGTATGAATGTAAATAATTTTCATGTTAATTTAGCGTATTTATTTTGTTCAAAATAGTCTTCATTTTACAGCTGAGGGGAAACTTCAACTTGATTATATTAAGCGAACAAGAAGCTGTACACAGCTTGAACTCGTGGCGCCTTTAACTTATTGCAGCATTGATTCCCAAGTGATTTGAGTGCTTTTACAGAGAAACATAAGCTTGAAATTATGTCTAATCAAAGGCTCCTAAGAGCCAACCCGAGAAGAAAAAATGCTAACGCGTAACGCAATATTGCCGTACGCTTACGTTTTCACACTGACACAGTTCGATATATATTTTTTTTAATAAAACGTAAGGATTTTTGACGAACGAAAAATAAAGTACATCACTTTCATAATGTCCAGTTCGAAAAAAGCAAAAAAAAAAAAAAAAAGAAAAAAAAAAAAAAAAGGACTCTCTGGAGAATCGAACTCGAGCCGTCCGGGACTGAGCCACAAACTCAATCACTGCGCTGTCCAAGAGCACATACTGCCTACGGACTAAATTTTATTATTTTAATCTAGATACGCATCAGAACGCGTGTTTAGGTTGCAAAATCCTTTTAGATCGATTTTAATGTTGCACTAAAAACTCCAAATGCGAAACATCTGTAACCTTATTGTTGTCTATATTCGTTTACATCAAATTAATTATTGTTATCGTTGGATTCACGTTGAATTCCTGTTACGAAACGTGTTCGTAACAAAGCATTTGCTCACTAAGTTTACAGCTGATGGAAGGAGCGAGTGAGTGAGTGAGAGAGTGAATTTTATTTAAACACCCTTGCCGATAGCCTGTTCATCATGCTTTCACGTATACACGGGTTTAAAAGTAAGACCACACTGCATTCACTAGATTCAGTAGCTGACACTTAAACTCGACCCGGAGCTTGATCGCTAAGCGTCCTAAGCAAATGGCAAGTTTAATATACAAAACACAGAACTTGCCAGAGCAAAAATCCCACAGGAATAAGCAGCGAACACAATATTAAACGGCCTATCCATCCATGAACGCCTTGAATTGTCTTGAAAGTGTGCAGTTGTACGCAGTAGTTCTTTATCTTGCTTCTCGAGTACACACACGGAGAGATTTTACGGTATGTATTTCATGGCCGAAAGCCATATAGTCGTCGATATAGACTTAAATATGCGTGCATAAATTTGCATGCGCTAATGTGACACGAAAAAAAGAAAAACAAGAAAAGTCAACGCCGGATTTACAACTCGTGTGCTTCGCCACGAGTAATGAGCCGAGGCCAATTTGGTTGCTACGGGGGGAAATTATGAGGAGGGATGGGGGTGGCAAAACTACTTAGATTCAATCTATCTTTAGAGAGCCCTTTTACTTAGTTAATTTTCTATGTTTTGTATCAGTTACAGTATTTTAGTAGCAATGACTTGTATGGCACTACAATGGCGATTTTCCTATCAATCGAAATTTGGGAAAGATGTTCGAAAGTTAAAAAATATTTACTATCTTTATTTATTGATATTTAAACAAAACTAAAACATATTGCAACGATTTTCATTTGGGATTAAAATTGATTTACTAGCAATGTTTTTAAACAGCCAATTAATATGTGCAGTGTATATGTGGATGTATGAGACAAAACAAGAACTTTGTGCATGTGAATAAGTTCAGTAAAAAGACTTCAGTAAAAAAGGAATGTTTTATCTAAATACTTCACTAAGGTAGACTATTGTAAAAAAGGCAAATGAAAATATTTTACTTGTCGCTTTTTCCGTCAACTAAAAAATTGTGTATCTTCGGGCAGAATGGTGTCTCTTGTGGGAATAGAGCTGGTGATTAGATTTCGTTTCCTTTTATAGCCGAAGCTGTTTTCAAAACATCTCGGCTTAAAGAAGCCTTGGTAAAAACGACAAGCGACGTGGCCCCGAAAATTGCCGACATGAGACGTTCTGAACAGCGAGAAGCGGCTCGATTCCGCTTCAAAAATACGACAAATTACGACAGCGACTTTAGAAGGTTGTGCAATTTACCAATAAAATTAAACATTATTGACCATATCGTTCATATCAACACCCGACGGCCAACGGTCTTTTACATGTAATGATCAATTTGTCATTGAAACGTCTACCAACCTCGTTCCCAAGGCCCTATCTTCCTCTCTCTTGGATCGGACGTGCAGTTAGAGTACACCCTAGACTCCCGGTATACACATACATATCCGTGACCTTTGATTTTTGATTTTTTGGCGCAAATTGGTTTTAACAAGCTTAATAATTTTCCTTCGAGCATTTTTATTTTAAAAAGAGACTTTTCTTTTTATCTTGATGAAAAATTGCACTTTATCAAATAAAGACAAATAAGTGACAGGTCACGCGTGTGGTTTCCGTTCGAATTACACGCACCGGCTCCCCCGACGGTGTCAATTTGCGCGAGGGCAAAAGTAACGACCCTCCCCTCGGGTGAATGTCATTTTGTCTCTGTGACGCGGTCGCTAAGCTTTAGTATTCGAATTTCGTGGTACAAAAAGATGGCCAGAATCGCTCCAAAACGGAGCCCTTTTAGAGACCGTGAAAGGGAATTTGGAAGCTAGCACGAATCGCACGGGTAGACATTTAACCTGCGGCCTCACTGGTGGCAATTCGGGGAGCTTGAGTTGAATTGTTTAGAATTTATTGGCTTTCGCGTGGCGAGGGTTCGCTCAGAGGTCTCCAGCCTTCCCTTCTTTTATAGTGGATAGTGGGGCGAGTGACAAAAGTTGTAAAAATGCATTTAAACCGGTCAGGATACATCAAGAGACAATAAAGTAAAGGTGAGAAGACTTTGTGTAATGTGTAGTGTGTAATATTTTCGATTTTTCTATCGCTTATCAATTCCGTGACAAATCGTATTATTATACTGTGCACTGGCTTCGAATCTGTAACTTGATGTCACTCACATCACGATCATCTGCCTGTGGGATCATCCAATTTAAATCTTTGATGTGTGCCACAACGCATCGGATAAATGTTTACGCTTATCCGCGTTTGTAGATCTTTATATATAAGATATAAACATCTAAGAATTTTACGGAGATTTTAAAGAAGAAAAGAACTGATCCATGACCTATGGTCGCTACAATGTCTGTCATTGATCGATCAGATTCCGTTCACGCATATTCATTGCTATTTTAAGACTTAAATTCAGTCAGGAAGTCAAGACAAAAAAGTGCATATCCTTAGAATTCCTCTATTCCTCAAAGAAAGAATTGAGCAAATACATATTTTTCCAACGTTAATTTCATTTTTACAGTTTTGAGATTCGCTCATTCCTGTTCTTTTATTATCTTCCGGAAACCGGACATTCCACACGTTGTATGTTGTTATCGCTATCGATATGAAATGTTTTGGAAAGTGAAGCGGACATTGATTTTTCTTTTGTGGAGAGTTGAAAAAGAAATGGCTGCATAAGTTAATGTTATACATGAATGGGTTATTTGCGAATATATAGTAGTTCTGTCTTTTTTTATTCGAAAGTCGAGAGTTTTCTATTTCCGGTATCATGTGTTTAGTAACTATTAGAGATTAAATGGGTCTGCTTTAAACCTCAAAATATAGTGTTGACAGTGTCTTCTTGACGACCCCCGGGGTCACGACCGCAGTAAAATTTCGTAAAATATTCTATTAAGATCCAAGTCTTATGCGATAGTCATATATTGGAATAGTGGGATCTTGCAATTGTTTTTTAATAGCTCCTCAGAGTTTATTTCGCGTGTAAGTGTAATGTGTTTCTCGGAGTTAGGCAGTATCTCCATTGTCAGAAGTATAGCATCATTACATACGGTTTTAAATATTTGAATCTCCAGCATGATAGCTGTACACTTTAATCAAGTTTCCCGGAAAGTGACATCATGAAACTTAGCGCCCCAATTTCTCAAATTATAACATTTGTACTAAAGTAATCAAACATGCGGGATTCCTGACCGCAGTATTTTTCAAAACCTTTTTCTGATCTGCCGGAGATACAGGCAAGGTTGTCCGTTGTTGCATTATTATGCAGTATTACTTTATTTTGTATTAAATTTTCCACCGCAGAAATATACTCGCGCAGAAAAAATTACTTGTTTTAATGATGTATATCGGCTTAACAAGAACTTTTCAACAGTGAATATATTGCTATCATAACTCCGAGGCGACCGGCACAACAGTCATCTGTATTCCCGATTCAACTCCACACACGTCCTCAAAAGAACCAGAGACTGTTATCATAATACTGATACATTTTTACAACAACGTACAATAATTCACTCACTAGTTTTCTGGTTGTTTATGTTCATATTGGCGCCAGAACAGCAACCATATAACTAGGGAGAACTATAAAAACCTCCGGTCAGGAAGTGAAATTATTTAATACCGATGCCTTGGATTTTATTTATACTTAACCAGAAATCCGCAAACATTTCCTCCCTGCAGAAATTTAAGCTGTCCCGACCGCGCACAAAAATTTCCTCCCGCAAAACAAATTCAGTCAAAATTTCCTTGTGCACGGTAGCTAAACCAATAAAACTATGACGTCTTTCCCATACTATTGCATACAAACGCAAAGTTCATGCTATTTTGCTCTGCCATATCGCTCATATTAAAACACAAACTTTCCCATCCAATAACGTCTCCATTCGTAAAAATAGACCGTGAAATTCTCAAACTACGTTTCCCAAGAAAACGTATTTGACCTATTTTTACCATTCTCGAAAGCAGCTTGAATGGCTTTACGACAAATGATTGAAAATTTGATATATTGATACGTAACGTGAGATATCGAAACTAAGAACTTTAATATCTTTGCGGTGACGTAATGTGAAATATGACAAGTTCATCACAAGTTCTGACATCCCAATACCCTAGGGAAATTAACAATAGGACCGGGGGTGTTCCTCAAATATTTTAGTGACGGTATGTGACGCCCTTCTTGAAATCCTAACCGCTTTAACCAACCATATCCTCAATGCCCTAATATAGCTTCTATGAAGAAGAAAGAAGAAACTCCCCCCCCGGAAAAAAGTCCACAAAAATTTGTTAACAGCTTTTGCCCCTTTTTTATCTCGTAATTTCGAAATCTCGCTTAATGCGCATGCGCATTAACGAGATAAAAAGTAGTTTGCGCCATGACCGAGAGCCAAATATTTTCCCATCCGACCCGACCTAACTTAGTCAATAAGTATTTTAACTTATGACCAAATTGGAGACAAAATTACTTGAAATCTTAACGCGCGAGGCCGTCCACTTTGTAATAGGGCCGTACGGCTTTTTCCGGCCCCCTCGCGCAAATGCGTACGGCTCTCATACGGGACGTTCATCAATGGTTTTGCAAAGAAAAGGTTTGCAGGGCCGTACGACTCATACGTTAAACAGCAATACTACATGTTTGCTCACGTCACCTTGCGATTCTATTTTCTGTAGGATTGCGTCAGCGGGGCCGTACGGTCATATTATCAACAGCAATACTACATGTTTACTTGTTGGACATCCGTATCTTGAACAAACACCCTCGAAGCAGTGTTCAACAAAGCCATCCGATTCCACTTCTAAATCACTTGATTGCGAATCCGAGTTGCTTGCACTGGAACTCATTTCCTCGTTAACGTTCTTTTGGGTTTCTCGTGGGATAGATAAATGGGGTGGGATGGGGTGGGATGCAAGAATGATCACCACGAGCGTACCGGGGAACTCGTTCAACCAGTGCCACTTTACCTCCACTGATCTTAAGACCATGCGGGTTGAGGTACATCTTCAATCTGTTGCAATATGATTATCTATGTTGTAGTGAAATTATGATTTTGGTGCAATTTTGTCTGCACTGGTTGAAATTTATTTTGAACCAGTGCAAAATATTTGAACTGGAGCAAAATATTTTCACCAGGGCAAAATATTTGCACTGGTGTATAACTATATTCTACTGTTCAAAATAATGTTGTTGACAATTCAAATTTAAAAAGCCAGAAACGCTTCATCACAATATCGGTCTCTATATTATAGAGATAGAGACGGAATAGAATCGTATTGCAACAGATTGAAATTGCAGTTCAGCCACAGAACAGATCATCAAGTCTTCAGTGAGAACTATAAACAGACTTGAAATAAAATGTTAAGCCCCCTTCCTCTTGAGTGACCTATTTTACTTTGACCCCCCCCCCCCCAATCCTTGCTTTGATTTTACTTTATGCCCCCCCCCCCCCCCCCTCCTCTGGTTTTCCATCCCCCACCTAATAATTATTGCACAGTCCCTTAGCGGGAATTCGAGTTAATATCCGAGTTCGAGTTATCCGAGTAAAAATGACTCAAAAATAGGGGCAAATCCAAGGGAAATCGAACTTAGTTCGAGTTAGCGGGGAGTTCGAGTTGTTCGAGTTAGCGGAGTTCTATTGTATAACCTGTATAGTTTTCCAGTGCCGTAGTTATATGTACAGTGTACAAAAGCTTCATACCGGCATTAAAGTGCAAATGTTATTTGTTCAGATCCGGAAATACGTAACACCATTGCAAAACAATTAACTATACCTCGATATAACGAACGTTTTGGTTGTTTTTCCGCAAATTCGTTATAACGAGGTTTTCGATATAACGAACCCTCGATATAACGAACCAATTTCCCCAGTCCCTTGGCACTTCGTTCAATCGAGGTTCCACTGTATAGAACTTGTGTACCTAGATCCGACACTGGTGTAGGATTCAATGGGTGAAATAGTCACCTACCTGGTTTAATTGCACACCTCTCTCCGCAGAGGCTCCTATCAGTAAAGAACAGTAAAATATAAAATGGGAGCGCGGGGAACTTTCTTCTCCCTTCCCAGAGTTCCCCGCGCGCTTTACTTTTTACCTCTACCCAGCCTCCGCGCGTTTTTTTGCCAAGCGTGGAGCGTAACTGGGAGACCTCTGCGGAGGAGTGAGATTGCACACCCTGTTTCATATTTTGATGCATTATTTTAGGACCTCAAGAGCAAGTTTCCAAAGCACACAGTGACTTCAACAATGCAGTGCGCAGGGAACAGAAGAAGTGAAATGAATCGAATTAAGAAGGTGAAAGGACTGGACTGGGGAGCAGCTGCTATCAGCACCGCTCAGTGGTCGGGGGCGCGTTTAACAGATGTACTCAGGTAACTTGTTTATTTGCTGTGTTTGACCCTTGCTCGACATAGAGGTAAGGGTAAAGTCGCACTCGGGCCACGAATGGCCCACACGGCCAGAGCTTAACCCGGTTTCCGTAGCATGAAGCAACTAGGAATATTGCTACTCCCCCCTGGATGGGATACTAGTCCATCGCAGGGTTACCCCCAGCATTTTGTCGCCGGTACCCATTTATACACCTGCGTGGAGAGAGACAGTGTGGATTAAAGTTTCTTGTCTAAGGAAACAACACGACGGCAAAGACCAGGCTTCGAACCACCGACCTTCAGGTTGAAAGTCCGACGCACTAACCACTAGACCACCGTGCCGCTCGACATAGAGAATGAGATTAAAGTGCTACTGTGACGACTACCGGGGGTACTACTACTTCAATTAATTCAATTGGTTTATAATTACACAAAGTCGCTATAATTTAGAACGATATAAGCTAACTGAACTTGGAAATAGCTGGCTGAATACCGTCGAAACCCCGCCCGCCATTACTCAGTTCGCGCATCAAGCCTGCAATTGTTTTAGAAAGCGATCTCACGTGTGAGTATCTTTTTGTATGTTTGTGCCCTTTGAACCACTAAGATTAAAAGAAATGCATTGTCTTCTCGAGATCAGCCTCTCCACAAAACGAAGCAGCTATTTTTGTGTTGATTGACTTCATCCAATCGTTCTTGGCTCTTTGAATAAAGTAATGGCGGCAAGCCGAAGCTAAACTTTACGTTAACAAAAAAACTGGTTTTTCTGTTGTAATTTAAACTTAAAATTTGGCATGTGAAGTATTCAGAACTTCTACTTTACCAAACTGAAAGTTTGTGAAAGGGGGAAAGCAAAGGTATGATCAAAACTCTTTACATTACCATGTGATTACGATTTCCCCGACATTTTTCACGTTTACCGTATACCTTTTGCCGTATTTAGCACGAAGAGGGCTGTCGCAAACAACGCATATATTTTAATATTTCTAATAGTTCTATCGTTCTGCAGTATCGACATGTGACGACAACATCATTTTTAAGGTGATTCCTCAGTATTGCACTGCGCATCCTGTACTGCGCATAACACACGTAATAGTCCTTTTATGGCAGTCAGTTGATAACAACACTCTTTTTAGTGAACGGTTTTTAAAACACGCAGCTGGAAATTTAATTTTCTTACGAGTATTTTTCAAAAGGAGAATTACCATAATTTATAAGCAATGAGCGAGCGCGGTTGAGCAAAATGAGCGCGCGCACATTTCGGAGGATGGAATGTTTTTTATCAAAGGCCCGCAAGCTCGTTAGAAAATACAACTGTCTTTTTCTCTCTAACGAGCATGGTGACCTATATTTTTTATTGCATCATTTTGATGTTAAATTAATGCTTTTTAAGTTAACAAAGTTAAAAAAAAATTCCTCGACAGGAAAAAAATATATCGCTAAAAACGTTCTCAAATCAGTTACTCGTGGGAGGAAATTGTTGACCTTGAAAACATGGACGCGAGGAACGTTTTGAGTCCGTGTCATTTGAAGTTGTGTGACTTTTTCAGAAATTTTATTTTAAAGTGTTCCCATATGGTGCAGACTTTAACCTATCAAGTTTTTTTTAAGAATTGTTAACTTTGCTTTCACGGGTTTCCGGGAAAAGAAACATGAACCGATCAAATAATGACGTGCGTGATCGTTATTGCTATAGGCATAAATGGGGCAACATTGGTCCATCATATCTCTTTACCGAACATGGTGACCTATCTTTTTTATTGAATTTTTCGAAACAACTTATGGTAGGGAGCTGTTAGGGAAAATTTAAAAAAAATCGTTCGACAACTTTTATTTCTGAGGAATCACCTTAAGCCCAAAGCTCTTGTATCCTATGTATAATAACTGGTAAAATGTTAATGTACACATGACTCAAATAGTGCGCAGAAACCCCTTGACAAAGTTGCTGAACGGCTCTAAAAATCGTGGAGTGTTTGCCATGTAACACACTACATTCAGGTTGTGCCTAAATCATACCGTTCAGAAGGACGTCGGACACCTTATTGAGACTTATATAACGTAATGTCGACAATTAGAATTTTATTTTCAATACATTTTTAAGTGTAAAAAAAAAATTCTAAAATCCCCACTCAGGATTGAACCTGTGACCTCAGCTAGGCTTAGGCTTACATAGCCTACCGTACCACTGTACCACCACAAAATACGCCACGATTAATGGGCTCCTATCAAGGGTTACTCCGATGGCCCTGGGGATCAGAACCTAGTACCAGAGGGCGCAGTTGCTCATACCCAGGGCCCTGGTGAATCTCGGTAATTATGGTATTTGTTATGCCTTTTCCTTCGTCAGATACGCTGGTCTTGACGAAACAGGAGTAGAACACATTGTGTTTGAAGGCGCTGATCATGACATCACGGGCTCAACATACGGCGCCTCCATCCCAGTTCACAACGCGCTTTCCAATGAAAAAGATGTTCTCGTTGCATACGAAATGAACGGAGTCCCTATCCCTCGGGATCACGGGTTTCCCGTCAGACTCGTTGCTCCAGGAGTGGTGGGTGCTCGCAGTGTGAAATGGCTGCATAAAATTATTTCCAGCAAGGAGGAGTGTTCGGGTCATTGGCAGCAGAATGACTACAAAGGATTCTCGCCATGTGTTGATTGGGACACAGTTGACTTCACTTCAGCGCCTGCCATCCAAGACCTCCCAGTAACATCGGCTATCTGTGAGCCAGCCGAGGGTGCCATCGTTTCCGCAGACGAGGAAGAGATCACACTCAAGGGTTACGCGTGGAGCGGAGGTGGGCGTGGTATCGTGCGAGTTGACGTGTCTCTCGATGGTGGCAAAACGTGGCAAGTTGCTGACCTCGTGGGGGAGAATAAGCTACACCGCGCGTGGGCCTGGAAACTATGGCAAGCCACTTTACCCCTTCCAGAAGGAAAGGACTCCCTTGAGATTTGTGTCAAGGCCGTGGATTCATCTTATAACTCCCAACCTGATAACGTAGCACCGATCTGGAACTTGCGCGGTGTGTTATCAAATGCTTGGCATCGCGTTAATGTTACAGTGAAACGTGACTAGAAAATTTAGTGTTCTGATGGATGGTCAGGTATAGAAGGAAGGGTATAGAATGGTCTATCGGAAATTATGCGTCTCGGAAAATATTCACCGAGTCTCGAATTCTCGCCATTTGAAATTGGAGTCTCGGAATCTCGGGGCTCGCTATAATTTTCGAAGTCTTGAAGTCTCGAATTTTGATAATTTGGATCTTGGAGTCTCGTAATTTTTCTCGTAAATCTCACTTCCGTTGGAGATTTCAGTCACGTTTTAAGCTGTTTTAGTATTATCGGCCCGACATTTTCCAGCAATTGGAGTCTCGGGTTCGGATTTTTTAGAAGTAAAGTCTCGGGCTCGAATTTGATAGAAACGCTAAAGGCTCGGTCTCGAATTTTCAAGCAAGGGTCTCGCAGTCTCACAAAGTCTCGAATTTACCAGTCTATACCCCTAGAAGGAGTTAAACACTAAGCGCCGGTTATTTAAACGAGGTCTGACTAATTTAGACCGCTATTTAAGGTGATAAGTAGACCTCCACATCTGTTTATAAGTAGGTCATTATAAGTAGATAAATGTTTTTCTTGTCCGCGCTATATGCCTTTCGGACACTGCTTACAATAAATAACGTTTAAATATTCGGGTTGGCCATAAAGAAATTCATTTAGACCGCGGTTTTGTTAATCGGCCTTAAGCTTCTCATAGATGAGCGTTGCGTGACGACCAACTTGATGAGGCATATATCATGTGAAAACGAGGCGAAAATTCGGTAGGTCACTGATGGTAGTACCTCGCGACGGGATCTGTCATTGTTAGAATTGGATCAAAGATAAATGTAAAAAAAATTCCATGTAAAGCGGGTTGTTCATTGAAGTACATATGAACCTTTTATTTTGAATGTAAAACTAATTATTTATAGTTATTTAAATAAAATCTGTAAGTTTGAGAAGCAGTACATCTAACACTACTGCTCCGGGGGTTTACTTTCTTGTGCACACACGTTTTCTTAAAGAACTATTGAGTTTGAGATGCAGTACATCTAACACTACTGCTCCAGGGGTTTACTTTATTACACACACACGTTTTCTTGATGAACTATTGAGTTTGAGAAGCAGTACATCTAACACTACTGCTCCAGAGGTTTACTTTATTGTACACACACGTTTTCTTGATGAACTATTGAGGTTGAAAAGCAGTACATCTAACACTACTGCTCCAGAGGTTTACTTTATTACA
>JAJGOT010000339.1:487500-495000 GCA_022457155.1 Cladopsammia gracilis
AACCGTTCAAAAATCCTTGTAATCCGCAGTTAACACTTATAAGGGGAGAGGGGGATTAATTTATGGTATTAAATTCGCTTGCAGACACGCGCGAGAATTCACACTTTCGGCGCTTTTGTTTTTTATTGCATAATACATTAGTATTTTATAACTATAAAGCGCTCGGGTTCCTTGTGACTGGACCAGCAAATATACAAGTGATTTGAATCGTTTGATTTCACTATTTAACCCATGTTTATGTTATAAGCTTACATTAATTACCCTCTTGTGAAAGTTCGGAACTTATTTTCACTATTCCGTAAATAAAAAGATGAAAAACATCCCCCGGGGGGGGGGGGGGGGGGGAGGGGGGGGTGTACTCAACAAAGTTTTGTACGGGGATGCTCCTCCCCGAGGTCCAAACCCTTACCCTTTCATATACCGTTTTTGACAGAAAAGGTACCCCTTTCATATACCTTTCATTGAAAATGGCACCCCTTTCACATACCTTTCATTGAAAATGGTACCCCTTTCATATAGCATTTATGTGCGTCTGTTTGATTTATTTTGAAAGGCCTTTTTTCTAGACTTAAATGGCAGTTTTCCCTACCTTTTTTACGCTTCAACGGCGTGTTTTCGGTACCCTTTCCTATTCGTCGTGAAATCCCCACCCTTTCATATACTTCAACTCGTGAAATCACGACCCTTTCATATACCTCCAGCCTCAAAAAGGTACCCCTTTCGGGCGGAGCATCCCCGTATAGCCCATTATAGGGAGTACCCCCCGGGAAACAACCCCAAAGTTTTCCCAAACCGACGTTTCAGCTCATCGAGCATTCGTAAACACAACTGCCGTAATGGCGGCCTGACGGTTTACTCCCATTTACTCCATGTATGTTATTACCGAAGTGTAACATATCAACAAATTCAAAACAAAAATGAAAACAAACCCCGAGATTGCGCAGTACGGACTGTAATTCACCGTCAAGTAAACTGTCTCCTCAAACTTTCGTTACATCAGAAAACTTCCCGCCTTTTGTTTTCCCAGGGATTAAAAAATGTCGTTTTGGGTATACCGCAAAACTTCACATAAACAAATACTCTTCACATAAACAACCTTTTAATCAATTTATTAGCCAACCTAGCAAGAATCAACGACAGCCATCCCCATTTACGTCTGCTACGCCGCCTATTAATTTCCCGGGGGGGGGGGGACTCCCATCCATATGAAAATGACGGGGGTGCTCGTCGTACCTTTTAGGGGTCAAAATTTGTAGTTTGGTACCGCTAAGGGAACGAAAATCTAAAATGACCACCGTTAGAATTATCGCGGTATCTTTTAGGGTATTGAGCCAAAAAAATATGACAGAAATATGACATGTGTTGTTTTGAATTGGTACCTCTTAGAGGTAAAACTTCTTTTGAGCCACGCCCATCAAACGAGATTCTGGCACCTTTTAGGGTGTTTTTCGAAAATTTCCGACGAGCACCCCCTGTAGCAAGTAAATTCGGGGGATAAGATTCTTTACCCTAAAATTTTCTGCCGCTAAAATATTGAGCTAAAAGAACAGAAAAGTTGAAACTTTATTAGCTTTCATATAGTTTCCTTTGAAGGCACTAAAAACAATATGGAAAAACAGTACAACGCCATTTCAAGCTTTGGGTGCCCCTAACCTTCTACTTCTAACCTTCTTCTTCGCCTGCATCAGGCGACGAACTGGTGTTGGCTGTCTGGCAGCCTACAAAAAGTTGACAATCCAACGTTTTTATATGAAAAACTTCCACACACCTTAAACTCGTTCTCAGGGTTTTCTCTTTTTCTCGAGGGAGCAAAAGAGAGGTATGAGCGGATCCAGGAATTTCTGAAAGGGGGGTCCGGGTGCATATTCCCCAGAACATTTTTCCGATTTTACCCTCTAAAACGCCATTTCCGGCATTCCTGAGAGTCGTAAAGCGTTTGTTAAGTCAAAAACTAGACAATCAGTCAATTGGTGAAAGTGAAACAACTACGTATAAAACAATTTTATTATATTATTTTTATGAACCACATGGGAGACACAGGTCTGATGGGGGGGGGGAGGGGGGGCGAACCCTCCCCCTGGATCCGCCACTGAGAGGACTCTATGAAACTCGGTTGCACAAGCCGTTGTTGGAGCGACTGTTCACACCGCGTCAAATTCGAGTTTTCCGACTAAAAAAACTTGGCGAAAAATACGATTGCAAAAATAGGAACAAGTTCTATTCGTCGCAAACAGTTTACAAACAAGTTAGCCAACTGTCGATGTCGCGTTCACACACGCCAGCTTGAGTTTGTTAACACAAGTTTGCCAACTTGAGTTTGTCGTGTGATGGCACCTTTAAGTTCCATAAGCGATCACTCAAAAATGCGGAACCAAGGTGGTCACTAACGAGTGGTCACACCACAGGAGGTCTTAACTTTGAATCATCTGAACCTATAGTAATTCCAATGCACAGAGCACCTATCAAACCACAGGGGGTCTTACCTTTGAATCATATGAACCTATAGTAATTTGAATGTACAAAGCATTTATAAACGCATATAGAAGCGAAGTTTTGATGCAAAGGACAAAATTGATCTTTTATTTGACTTGTACTGTAGCACATTATTCGATTTGCCTCTGTAGTGATATCGAAGTATCCGGCGGTGGATGGGCACTTACCAGAGGTTAACAACAATGGAAAGATTCAAATCGCCAGCATTGAAAGTGGCCGCGGTTGCTTACGAGAGGTTTGGACTATACCGACTATAGCGGGTATTTGATGGAAATAAATTTGGTATTTTGGAAACTGTTGGCTAAGGAGAGGTGGTCGCTTAAGAGAGGTGTTCCCACATGGAAGTTCGTCTGTTATAATAGTTTAACTAGGGAAATTTCGGTGTTTTGGAAACGTTGTAGCTTAGGTCAGCATAATGGGAGATTCGCACAGCTTCTGCTCTTAGTCACGTGCTTATCGCCGCTGAGCTATTGCTGTGTGGGCTCAGTTCATAAACAAGACACTTTTTATTGCGTGGTAAGAGGCAGCCTCAGTGCTGATAACATGTTTTTATTTCAACTACTTTTAATTAGTTTTGATATTTTCTTTCCTAAAAAGAAATAAAATATAAGAAAATGAAACAGCGATACCGGAAGCATACATGGGTGAATTTTTAAAATGTGACATTGACGACTTCTTATTTCAAAAAATTGTCGACTGGATATAAAACAATTCATCTCCTTTGCTAGGCTCAACAATATTTTTTCGAGAGTTTTTTCGGCTTGTTTTTTTGAACCCAGAAATACAAAAAGTGGAGATTTTAATACAAAAAACAATGGAGGCTCTTGGAATATCATCCTTGAGACTAAAAAAAATGTCAAATTTGTCCTTCGTCTACTTTTGTCTTTCTTTATTCTCGTTCTTTATTCTTCATACTAGTCTTGTGATTTCTCCAAATTCCTTTACTTCCCTCTTTCGTTTTCCAAAGTGTGTTCCGGTACCACCTGCTCCCCCCGTGGCTCCCATCGCTCCCATGTCTCCGGGCGGGCCTTGACCTCCGGGTGGTCCTGGGGGTCCCATAGGTCCGTCTCTTCCAGGAGGTCCGGCGGGATTTCCTGGGTATCCCGGTATGCCGGGTGGTCCGGGAAGTCCCGGGGGACCTGGGGGTCCTTTTGGTCCATCAGGTCCTGGAGGTCCTGGCATTCCCATTGGTCCGTCTGGTCCAGGGGGGCCTGGTGGTGGTGGCGGCGGTGGGGGTGGGGGTGGTGGTGGAGGCGGGTAATAGTACCAACTATCCTTTTTAGTACCTTATGAAATGACATCCGTGTTATGCCACATTGAGATAACGGCAGGTACACAATGCGCATGCACAGACTCGCGCCCAGTCTTTTATATGACATATTTTCAGTCCCAGGGAGGCGGAGGAGAATACTCAGCTATAATAAGGACAGGGAGATGTGAATAACGCCAAACGGTTAATCCCCAAAAATGTCTCCACTAAAATCTTTCACCCCCAAGAAAGTCACCACAAAAGTTCTAACCAGCAAAAAGTCCTCAGATCGCAAATATTAAACCCGACCTCATCACTATTACACCTGAGTATCCCCCCGTGGGATTTTAGTCTTCAGTCCTCTTGGTGAGCACCAAGGCCTGGCGCTGGCCAAATAAAGCGCGGTTTTGTGACCGATCTTGGTGAAATTTGATTTTCAATATACCAAATACTCTATTTGATACGCCAAAGCCCCCCCCTAACCGCGCATTACCAAAATGGAAGATTGGGCACGAGTCTGGCTGGCACACTGGTCAACTTGTTAACGGAGCAGTCTGTTAAACGTTTGTTAAATTTTGTTATAATCTGCAAAGAGTTTATTATATAAAAGTTGTTACAGTTTTTGTTGTTACATTTTGCGTTGTAAAAAGTATTAAGTTATACTTGAAACACGGTTACATTCTGTTGGATAAAGTTATTTACATTTTTTAGTTTTATTGTTTGTACACGACCACATCAGCTTTTGCTACATTTTTATCGTGTTTAAATAAATGCTGTTATTATTATTATTATTATTATTATTATTATTATTACTTTATTACATTTTGTCTGAAAAAGTCAGTAATCGCGTATAACGTTAACTAATATTACATTCAGCATCAGCTTTAGTACAGTGTGCGTTAGTATTATAAAATTACATTTTGCGGCGAAACACACACACCACTATTTTGAAACTGAGAAGCTATGACATACATCAGTACATCTTTTTTATTAACACTTGTGGTTAATTGATTGGAAAATAAGTTATTTGTAGAAATTAGACAGCAATAAAAGCACATAAAAAGGTCATTAACAGACTTCAGCAGAGTTTTGTTGTCATTGTTCTCCAAAATACGGGCGGAAGTTATAACAGAGTTAGAGAAGGGGTTTGGTCAGACCGATGAAAATACGGTTGAAAACGTTAGACAATGTTGTGTGAAATCAGTTAGCCAACGCTATTAGTACAATCTTTTTAAATTTAAGTTTCAAAGTAGCTTTATGTTAGCGTTACAGGAGATTGTAAAATTCTCTTTTAAAATTGTTTTTTGGAGACAAGTTAGAGAGAAGTTAGAATAATCATTTCGGAGAAGAATTTAGAACTGTTATATGAATGATTTTATTACGCGCAAGTCATTTATTTCAAAAGAAGAGAAACTTGGATGCAACGAACGGTTTTGCTTCGATATCTAAATCATCCCACCAACTGTAAACATTTATGAAGAATTATATAAAAAAATATATCTTAATTCCCTATTTTAAATGACGAAAACAATTGTTAGACTGAAAGATCAAAGCGTTTAGAGCGATAAAGTGGACTAAAAAATTGTGGCATCTAGAAATCAACATCAATAGACCAATTTTAAGAAAAACAAAGACACCGTCGCTGACTAATGGCGCATAGTTGACGATAAACAGCCAATCGGATTCACAAGTTTGGAATGTAATGCACGTTTAAAAGCACTTGGCCTTCGTAGGCCCGTGAGTAACTTCATGTAAAATGAATAGAAAATAACATGGTCGCTTTAACTTTGTGTCCACATCCTGATACAAACACTCGGGAGAGATTACAAAAGTTCTGATGCGGTAAGCATAAACAGGCGGCGCAACTGACTATTGGCGAATGGTTGCTTATCAGATTCACAAATTTGGAATAGAATGCGCATTTTATAGTACTCGGTTTTTGTTAGCCCAGGTATGATCATGACTTCATGTAAAATGAATAGAAAATAACATTTCTTGGTCGCTTTTACTGATACTAGATTCGCATTGTAAATCACAGTTTTGAAACCTTGGCGATACTACAGGTGATGGTATTACGTTACAAGCACCGTGAACGATCTTTTGTTTCACTGACGCTCGCGTCACTATGCACGATTGAATTGCCTCAAGGAAGTGTTGCTATTGGTCACTCGGCCATACGCCGTTCTGTGATTCGTGTACAGTTGATTAAGGCAAAAATTCTAGCAAAAACAGGCGACGAAAAATGTTTATCATGCTTTATAACTATTGCCATTCATTAACCACGCGTAAATTCACTGTGGAAAAAAAGCGTCAAGCGGTTTTTTCGCAGTAGTGAAATAACTGGTGCTGTAGACGAACACAAAACGACACCAAAAGTTTTGACCGGCGCCATTATTGAATATGCACGAAGCGTGTGCAAATCGGGCCACCAGCTTTAACTCGTGTCAAACGAAGTTACTTTACACAAAAGACTCCTAAGATTGATAAAAAAAAAAACAGTTTTTAAACTTTCTTCAAGTTGGTTATAAATGATATCACGATGATTTAACGGATGTTCTTAAAATCGTTGATAAAATCCGGAAAAAAATATATTAAAGAATTTAGTAAGTGTTTGTGATTGATCTCAGTTTCCCTTCTTATGGGATCAGACATGGAGTTTTGTAATTAACGTATATCTTGTGAGTCTGTTGACAAAGCTCTTTATTGTAACCACTCAAATGAAAGTTATAAAGCAGTTGTTTTATATGTGGGGAGAAAATAACTGAAATTTTGCTCTAAGTTTAGCAGGCTTCTTTGTTATGGCCAGAACATAGTCGCCCGTGCAAAGTGATTGTATTTCGTAGCGTCAACTGAAATTATGAATCTCCCGACTCTTCCTGTCAGTTGAAAGTTAAACTCAAAAGAAATCGAAACTGATTAACGCTGTGGATGACTAATTTTTTGTGCATTTCATTAGGAGAGCTCGGAACGTTTGTTATATGTTAACGAGAAATTAAATAATATTTTGCAGCGTGTAGGAGGAAAAAGAGGAGAGAAAGTTTGGGCAACCTTTAACTTACAAGTTAAGTTAAAAATAAAAGAGATGCACGTTAATGCTCTACTTTTAAACTACAATGAATTCGTGTATAAATCAATTATTCTTTTGACTTGCAAGGTTAAATTGTAGAAAAGATTTTGTTAATCATTTTAAAAGGAAAACAAAGGAGTTGAAATTGTTAGCTTTAAATAACTGCGTTACTGATCAGGCAAACGCTTTTACATAGCTCATTTCTGACGTATATGGCGGTTAGGGCTTGAAAAGTTAAACTAGAAACTGAGTTGAGATTTTAAACAACAGAATTAAGAGGAAAGGAAAAGAGTTTAACTTACCATGTTGATGTTGGACAGTTGAGGGTTCTAAAGGCAGTGATCCAACGATTACAAACAGCGAAGAAAGGACAAAACTCAGAGCTATTCTAGGATCCATGATTTCTGTCGACGGAACAAAACAAGATAAGTCTAATAATTCTAAGCTGTAATAAACGCTTGATAGTACGTTTTTTTCTTGAGTTACATACCAGGCTTTTGCACGCCGCTTGAATACCCCTAAACACAAAGAATGGCCCCTGTTACTTTTATATTCCATGCTTGTTAATTATTGACGCTTTCACCTGAAGTTGAATTTTAATGATCTACCGTTCTTTTGTCTTAGAAAGCCTGGGACGAAGTTCTGGTGTTTGACAAGTTTCTGGTGGAAAATTCGCGCCTGAAACACACAT